>JBAMBO010001752.1:0-83459 GCA_037044535.1 Lordiphosa magnipectinata | reverse complement strand
ATTTAACAAAGCAGTTTATACCCACGACAACAAGAAAAATTATCACTAAGGCTTACCTTCTACCTAAGCTATTTTATGGCATAGAGGTTTTTGGCAACTACAGCTCAAGCTACAAACTTAAATTAAATGTTGCATTTAATGATATAGCCAGGTATATATTTAACAAAAAAAAAAGGACCGATCACATATCAACTTTTGCTAAATAGATATATAACATCAACCTTGACTCCAGGATATGTCTACGGGTCTTAATATTTCTGCACAAAATTATTAACTCTGAACATCCCTCCTATCTATTTGATAGAGTAGGGATTGCTTCATCGCTAAGGACCAAAAACATAATTAGCACGAAATATAAGCTTTGGAATTATCTTCCACACGATCTTAAAACAATTAGGAACGCACAGACATTTGGGGAAAAACTCACAAGCCACTTACAACCACAATCATAGAATTACAAAAAGCATTTAAAGAACATCAAATTAAATCAATTGTAATATTACTAAAGCAAAACAATATTAAATTAAATTAATAGTACTTAACTTAATATAAAAGTATATGAATAACTTAAAGTTTCTGTTTCAGTCGTGTTCATATGTAACTGAACTGATTATAATTTCTTTGTTTGCAGACCCATTGTTAGTAACTTAACTAAATGATAAGAAATTGTGAATCGTTGTGATTAGTGTTATAAAAATAAGTAATCCCAGAAAAGTAAGTAAAAAAAAATATATATTTCTATGTGGCTATCTCAAAATCAATCACAATTTAAAACAAAGATTGGGTGGTGGTTGGTTGTGTTATGTTCCTTCCGGCTTTTATGGAATAAGCAACCTGGCCTCTGGCACGGTGGTAGCCCGGCTGGAGCTCGCCGTATTTGGGTGGGGTTCTTTTGCCAGGGCTAATCCTTCCCAGAAACATAAACAATAATTATGTAAAAATCGTGCCAATTTTCCTATAGGTCAGAGAGTAGATAGTTGAAAAAGTCCGTTCAAAAGTACTGTCGTGGCTGTAGACAGGTAGACCCCCTTTCACTCCTCATTCACTCTAATACGCATTCAAATGGATAAAAAAAAATTAGGAAAAATAAAATGTTTACGCAAATCACACAATCATACCCATTCATACCCAGTTCCCATTCACTCACATGCACCCTAGCCCCCCTATCCGATGTTAATACAGCCTGGCTGATTCCTCCCGTCGTTACCAAAATAACATGACACCTTGGACCATTCGTAGCCATGGTAGAGAATGATCCCCTTACTCAGTCCGACGTTCGTCTATTGGGCTATAGGAAAATGTATCGTAGCATCTGAACTCGGCCGGTTACGGTTAGCAACACTAGCATAAATGGGTGCAAAAGAAAACAAGTATCTAGGAGATACGCATCTAAGCTTTGCTCCACAGCTCACGCATACTTATGCGTTTCAAAGGGGCCATGCATGGGTGTGCTACTGCTGTTCGGGTGACAATCCAAAAAAATAATATATTTGTACGCAGGCTTGTATATTTTTGTATGTTTGTAGGTCGCATGCATATAGCAATATCGCACTGTATTGGCTCACACGAGCTGGTTTTCTACTTTGACCGCGATCGTTTGCTAGCGTTTTACTTTGGTAGTTTTTTAGTTTTTAATCCCGACCATTTGTAGGCCTTAGGTAGGACGACTCCGAGTAAACAGTTTTACACATACATATATTATGTATATATAACAATGTACATATTTAGGCATTTAAGCTTATGCTTTTTTGGTTACGCGTACCTGCACACGATCTTGCTGCTCACAGCTTCTAATTTTGACTGACTGCTGGTACCTTATCTTTTGTTTTGCTGCTTGCCTTGGAGAGTTTCACTTTCTTCGGGATGCTGCGCCTTCGGGACTGCGAGGGTAACTTTTGTGGGAGGGGGGAGAAGGGGGAAAGGAGATAGAATATAGTCCAGATCATAAAGAATGTCTTAAATCACTTTACGGGACTGACAAATCATTAAATAGCGGAAAATTACCAAAGAGGATCAAAAATAGTAGCAATGCCAAACAGACTTCTTAATCGGCATAAACAGAAAAGTCGATATAGCCATGTATACAACATATACAGTCTTTGCGATTGGTCATCCATGGTATATATCGCGGTTTAGTATTGTCATAATCCTGGTAATGTAGTTATGTGAGGTCATTTGTGGCCTTGAAAAGCAGTTTCTTAAGTATTTAGCTGTTTTATTACCATGGAGATGCCTTAGCTGCAAATTGCGCTTATGCATTGATCCTGTCAGGGTTTTTCACTTGATTGTCATTAACCTTTTTCATTATTACTATTTTTTATAACACAGTGTACAAAGAACTAAGACTTCGATGGTGTATTTAAAAACGCACTTCGGTCTATTTTAATCTCTAGTTTATTGCCTATATGGACTCGATAATAGGTGATGTCAAATGTGGTAGCCACTATCGCGGTTTTTCGATGCATGTTACCATCTCTTAAAGCCACATTTTAGTGGTCAGCATCTCAATATATTTAAAATCTTACAAAATTCTATCGAGTGGTTTTCCATTGATTCCATTTTGTAAGTTAGACCTCTATGGGCGGGGTACTAACCGCTTGTCCATTGGAGGCGGCAATGTAGTATAACAATTGTTGTGACTCCCTTCATCTTTGGTGAATTTTCCAAAATTTTAAATCTCACCTTTTTTTAACCAGCAACAGATGATGTTGTAGCAGTGTGTTGCTAGTATAAATGTGCCCATTAAACGCGAACTTGACGTGATCAAGAAAAACTGGGTATGGAGGTGTTGCTCCCTGATGCCTCTAGTTTGATAATTTATTGGTCCAGTTCCCAGGCAATTTTGAGTGTTCCACAGTGTAATCTTTGGAAATTTTGAAAATTTAATGGAAGTGAAATATCCCAAGTAAAGTTTCAATGGAAAGAAAACATCTCAATTGAAAATTGGCTGGTGTAATAAATCCCAATTGAAAATTTAATTGAAGTGAAATATTCCAATTGTTAGAAATATTGTTAATCTGGCAACGTCGTCTGTCTGTAGTGTGAAGTTAGCATAATCATCGATCATTGTGTATCGTATATCAGGCGTCGATTACTGCTACTACTGTAGCAAAGCCATTTTTATATGTTGTTTAACAAAATGTATGCCGTGTGCAGTTCAACGCAATGGATGAACGATATTCAAGTTAAGAGCAAAAGAAAGTTCGCTCACCCAGCGATAATATACATACTGATCATATCATATCGCAGGTACAGAGAATATTACAGTATGGGGCTTGACCAACTTTCTTATTTGTTTTCTGCTGCCTCCTTTAGGATTATTCCAAACAGCTTTCCCGCTTATCGCCAGATAGTGCATCTTCCCATTTGAAGATTTAATTTACGATTCTAGATCTGTAGAGTAAAGCAGCGGTGGCCATGAAATTTGAGTTTGGGAGCAGCCCAACCATAATAACAGAAAAATCGCCCAAAATGCAGCTGCTGCGCCGTCTGTGTGAGCGTCTTGTTATCGCCGTTCTCCGATTCGCATTGACTTTGTTGTTGTTTACAATTTGAAGCGAGTTTGCGACGCAGGAGTAAAGCATCCGTCAGATGGGTATACAAAGAGTCTCAGTTTTTGCCGATAAGAGTTAAGGGGTGGGGCCTGCCCCAGACTGAGAGTCTCAGTTCTCTAAGAATTGTGTGAACTCTCATGTTGTACAGGACGACTCCACTTATTCTCTGAGTATATTGAATATTGTTTCCGAATCTTACTGAGCATAAAATATGGTAGCCTCTCCTAAATTCCGTAAGTAAATGTTGTGAATACACAAAGGAACATGCATATCCTTCGCTTTCTTTTAAGCGGCAGCGGCAGAACTGCACATTTTTTTCACAGAATATTTCCTACTTCCTGCTTGAATTTAAATGTTTAATCTACTTGCCTCATTTCATATTAAACTTTCAGAGAGCATCTTGTCGTCTGCTGTTTGTAGTTGGTTTCTGATCCGCCCCCCACCCCCCCTCCCTTTGTTTGCCATATTCCCTTTGGCATTTTCCCCGTTGGCCTTGCTCTGGCTATGTGTGTGTGAGCTACTGTTAAACCTTTTGCCTTTGGGTTATGGTGGGCGTGACGCTGGCTTCACTGACAAGTTGCTTAATTGAAAAGTGTTTTGTTCGCTGGCATGCCCAAGGCCCCTACTTCCACACCGCCCCAGCTGCTGATTTGGCAACTTTAGGTTCAATAATTTGCTTTTTATTTATGCTCGTGCCTTAAAATAGACCTGGCAACAAACAACAACAAAAACAACAACACATTATTCAGGGATCTTCCGGTGCTTCCTCTCTGGTCGTCGTGATTACGCATGGCAACTTGGCATATTTATCACTGTGTCACTTTTTATTGCTTCCTCCTGCATCCGCGCGCACACATCAACACACACACAGAGAGAGAGTCCTCGTCCTGTTTTGCCATAAATAATTATGTTATTTGAGATTTTGATGCTTATTTTTTGAGACTTTTCTCTTTTGTTGGTGGAGAAAAATTGTTGCCATAATTATCGCACACATTTTTCAACGGCGACATTTTTCATGACATTCTGTTTCGCGGGTGTGACAGTTTTTTTTTTTTTTTTTTGGTGTAATTAAGTCGACAAGGTGCCACGCCCAGTGCCACATTAGGCAGCGATAAGTATTTTTTATGTACTTTTAATTAACTTTGAATGTTGATTCGGCGGGGGAATGCTTAAAGCTCAGCTCAGTGTGTGTCCGTCAAGTGTTCTCGTCTGTCTAATTGCCAAAATTTAATTAGCTCCTCACTGAATAGTTTATGTTTATTTTGGCCCTGTGTGGTGTGAATTTCCCATTTCGGGCTTCTGTTTAAATTTGGCTAGTGAATTTATAGTCTATTGTTTGCCAAGGCTGCTTGGCCGGAACGGGCGGGGCGGGGCGGGGGGAAGGTTTGTGAGTGCAAACGAAGCTCAGGTTTACTTTGGGCTCTGACGACAAACGGAAATGCAACATTTTCAGTCACTGGACGTTCCACCCTTGGACCGAGTCAGTTAAGGAGGGAAGGTTGAGAAGTAGTTAAATGGGAACAAAATGTTCTGAATCACACAGTGGGGTCCAGTAGGGAAAAAGCAGCAAAAAGATGTATTAAGGAGACTGCAAGATTTCGCTCTTTCTTGTCTCGCAGCGGAAGTGGTCTCATTCCGCTGTCGTAGATATGTTCACTCTCAGAGTGGAACGTTCGCCATCGGAAACTCTGAGAGTGAACATATCTACGACAGCGGAATGAGACCACTTCCGCTGCGAGACAAGATGTTTTGGGTTTTTATATTTCTGCATATCGATCGTATTATAATTACGCCGCTAATTAGGATGTGTGTTTACTTGCCATCGATGGTTCGTACCTTCAAGTTATATTTACTAATCTAGATTATTTATCGATGATCGATGGCGGCATTGTGACGAAATTCTAGTCCCAGACGGGGAGGGTAACGTTAACAACACAAATTTTTATAAGTTTTTCAATAAAAATTGAGGAAAGCTAACTTCGACTCGACCGAAGTTTATATCCCCTTGTGACTTGTACAATTTATATATATTAAGGTTTTAAATGTTTTTCATCGAACATTCATAGCTGAGTTTTTCTCCAAACTCAGCAATAGATGGCGCCACTACTTTGACCATTTTAGCTACTACGTTTAGTGAGTAACTAACTTTATTGAATATCACATAAGCTAACAATTATCGTCAAGTCGAACGGAGCTATGCAGGCGCATGCCGCGCGTGGCCGAAGCCAAGCCAGAAACTAAGCGTCAGGGATGGCGCATGCGTTGTCGTTCTGCTATCGATGGTACTCGATAAATGGTGTGACCAGAGGTGGCCAGGGCTCCCACAGTACTCCCCCTCCAGAGACCATGTGGGAACGAATGATCTTCAAAATTTAGGTATAGCTGGGATGAATGTATGTCCGGGGTTAGCATCTACAGGATTGTGCAAGTCCCAATGTGGAGGAATGCTTGCGTATATTTCTCGCTGTGATGTTTGTGTCGTAGTTGAGTCGATGGTAACCTCGCGTTGAGGTCGTTGCTTCGATTGGGGTCGATAAGCAAGTTCGTTCGATCAGGGTTGAAGTTGACAAGTCAATAGTACTGGGCATTGTACCCCGAGTAGAGACTTTAGATTGCCACGCGTTGTAGACTTTCGTTTGCCACGCGTTGTAGACTTTCGCTTGCCACGCGTTGTGGACTTTCGTGGTGGCTCTCGTTAAGGACTTTCGTGGTGAGATCGAGAACTTGTAGGTAGACTCAGGATGGCATCAATTGCCAAACAAAGAGCGCCTCAAGTCGTAGCATGTTGCTAGCGGTCGATTAGGTATGGGGATCGTTGTGCATGAACAACGGCGATGATGAAAGATGCAATGAAGATCCGAATTCAGCTGCGCGACGTACTTTCATAAGTATGATCGATCGTCTGGCAGGCTGCGTACAATGTAACATCTGAAAAATTGGTCGGATGCTTGATCAACGTGAGATCGGTTAAATGTAGTTGAAGAGTCGTTTGGGCGCGTACAAATAGCAGGCGTGAGCAGCGGTGTAGGGCAGGCTGGCGGTGAACGTTTTCGTGGGCAGCGGTTGGTAGACAGCCTGACGTGGAATGCATTGGCTGCAATCAGGATGTTGACAGCTCGACATGTAAGGGGAGACAGACAGGAGGTCGGTGGACAACATTCATGGACAGCGGTCGGTTTCATTTGCACAAAAAAAAATTGCTGTTTGTATTTGTGTGTATTCGCTGGGAGATACTGTCTGTGTGTGTGTACGTGTGAATGTGTGTATACGTTGCCGGCGTCGTTTTCGAACCAGGAGCTCTCCCCAATGTGGACGATCCGTTTCATCTTCGGGGCGCCAGCGGAGTCGTCAGGCATCCAGTAATTGATTCGCAAATCGAAAATCGCCACTATTGTTTTCGAGGAAAAAACATGGCGCCTGCTGATCGTGTATGTGTGAGTACGCGCCAAAATTCGTTCGATCGCATGCTGCAGACGCCGTCAGCATGTGTGTGTGGGACACACTTGGCCAAAAAGGCTAGAGATGTTGCTGTCGTTGAGTTTCTGGTTGTCGGAATCCATAGTGAGTGAGTTGAAGTCGATTGAACTGCAGGCGTGGTCAATTACTAATTACTGTCCAATAGACCAACAGCCCTGTCGCCATGCTGAAAAGTTTCGCACCGTTGTGAAATACATACATACATATGCAACTCGATGGCGTGTATGTATAGAGTGCGTGTATGTGTGAATCTGCGTTCGTAATGTTTTACGCATCAGATAATTGTTGCAGAAGTTGCTTGTTTGTCGTTTTTCAATCGTCGCGGGTCACCACTTTAGTTACTAGGTTTTATGAGTAACTAAATTTATTGAATATCACTTAAGCTAACAATTATCGTTGAGTTGAACAGACGCGGTACCGCGCGTGGCCGCAGCCAGCCAGAAACTGAGCGCCAGGGATGGCGCGTGTTGTCGTTCTGCTACCGCGTTAGGGATGGTGCACGATGAATAGTGTGACCAGAGGTGACCGATCATATTCATAACTGGAAAGCTTAAAGACGCTACCATTGAAAACAAATAAGTTTTTCTCACTATAACTTCTTTTTTGACCTATAGTTCCTATGGCAGCTATATGCTATAGTCATCCGATTTGGATCAAACTTGGCAGAATTGTGTGGTAGCATATAATATTGATCAGTAACAAGTTTGAGAGCGATAGCATCAAAAATAAAAAAGTTCTTACTCAGACTTTTTTCAGAACTAACTTTTGTATAGCAGCTATACTATATAGTGGTCCGATTTTCATCAAATTTGGTTTAATTATGTAAAAGCATAGAAAACTGATAAATACGGTTTGGGTGCCCAAAACCTCGAATTTCTAAGTTTTCTATGCTTTCACATGATTCCACCGAGTTGTATGAAAATCAGCCAACTATATAGTACAGCTGCCATACAAAAGATATGTCTGAAAAACAGTCTTAGTAGGAAAAACTTTTTTGTTTTCAATGCTATCGCTCCAAAACTTGTTACTGATCAATATTATATGCTACCACACAATTCTGGCAAGTTTGATCCAAATCGGATGACTATAGCATATAGCTGCCATAGGAACAATCGGTCGAAATAGAAGTTATAGTGAGAAAAACTTATTTGTTTTCTATGGTAGCGTCTTTATACCTTCCAGTTGTGAATATGATCAGTTTGCACACAATTTTGGGGAGTTTGGAAAAAATTCCCATAAGAAAATGATAAAAATACCGGATGAAAAAGGTAGCTCACTTGAAACTGTGTTAAAAAATATGGTTCTTAACATAAAAATGCACCAATTGTATTATTACTACTATTACATTACTACGATTGCTCAATAAAACAAGAAAGCAAGTCGGTCATGCCCGACTATAACATACTCTGTACCCTTAAAGTCGCTGCTCGCATTTGCTCACGAGTTATACGCGCTCATCTCTAAGTTTCTCTCTCTCTCTCACTAAGATTGCTTCTGTTGAACGGAATGATGTGGTTATGGGTGGGGGGTGTTAACTGGCCATTTTTTGCTCATAACTTGAGTATCGTTCATCCGATCTTCAACATTCCTTTAGCAAATCGATAAATAATTTTGCTTACTAGATATGTTTAGAAGGTACGAACAATCTATCATGAAAACTGTAGAGATATGACGTACAGACGGACGGACAGACGGACAGACTGACAGACGGGCATGGCTACATTGACTTGGCTGTTGATGCTGATCAAGAATATCTATACTTTATAGGGTCGGAAATGATTCCTTCTCCCTTTGGAACAGAGTATACAAATTTCAATTAAACAACAAATTTACTCATGACTGGAAAATGGGAAACTCTTTTTGCAAGAGATGAAACGCTGTTTGAGGAGAGAGACCATTATCTTGAACACAAACCTTCCAAATAGATTTTCAAAAAAGAAACTGAATTCTGTTGAAGTTCTGTGACTCTGACAGATTTTGTAGCGTTTTGTAAACCAACCGAGGCCAAAATCTCTACAAACTTACACCCTCCATAGTCGATTATAAAAAATCTTTAGCCAAGATTGTTGAATTTATTATTGAGGCAATGTTGGATCAAGGATTGGATAGTTTTAAGTCCCGTTAGATACCTTTGGGACTTTAACTTAAAACGTTTGGCCTGGGCGTTTGTATAAAAAAAGGGATTTCGTTTCCAGCTTCCCTGAATCCTTCAAACCGCCCTCCAGTCTCTATATACAAGAACGTGTAAACATTGCTAAACTGCTTTGACGCTGTTTACTGCAGCTTTCAATTAAGTTGCGGATGCTCTTACCGTTCCGTTGCCCGAGGCCCCGTCGCCTCTGGTTCGCTTCGCTTTTTAATTAGTTGACAAACTTGCTCATTTTTCCACCTGTTTTAGTGCCTTTTAGTTTTTCGCTTTTATTAATTATATTTTGCACACTTGTAATTGTTGGTAAATATCGCATGGCTCACAGGAAATTAAGTTGAAACAATCATCTTTTATTGCAGCATATACCAGTTTATGAGAGTTTCCCCACGGACTTGGAAAACTGGCTAATGGACGGCTATGGCCTGAGTGTGACGGATGTTTATCACAGTTGGCAATACCAGGCGGCTGCCCGATCCTCGGGCAATGGTGGTCAGTATCAACAGATGTGCACGGCGGACGGTCAGTGTTATGATATGGCCAAAATTGGGGCCGTGTGCTGTCCATTTTGAGTTCATAGCAAGTGTTAATAAAATGCATTTAAAAAAGAAATTGAAAAGGAAATCATAAATTTGTGCACAGCCATGAAATCCGGGTAGTTGTCCGCAAGGAGACCATTAACTGTTGTTACTGTGGTTGTACACCTGGGCAACAGCACACGGAAGCTGCCAAATGCTCTGGATGGAAAGGGGAAAGGAAATGCTGGACTGAAGTGTGATTTGGGCACAGAGAGTAGGGAAGAAGTGAACTAGGTTACAGGTAACTGACATTCAAAGTTTAAGGGGTAAGTTGACTGGCTTAAGCTTAAGGTCAAAGTTTTGGGAAATTCAAAAAGTAAATCAATGAACGATTGTGATTGCACCCAGCTCTCAGCTCTCATGTGAAACGTGAGATCTCTTGTTTATGACATAAGCAAACGCTGAGAAAACAGCGCATGTCCAATCGCTGAGCAGACAAACTCTTTGTCCACTTTGCCAGCGCACATATAATGTAAAACTTTTGCTGGGTATTCCCTGCCTCGACTAACCGCTTTACGACTTTACTCGTTTTCCGCTTTCAGCTTTTTATGCGTGCCTGCAATCAGCGGACAGTGAATGTCCGTGTACAAAAATGCGTGCCAAAAAACAAGAAGCAGACAAAAAACGTGGCATCATTGGGGAAAATCAACATGCAACAACGGCGACAACTACCAAAAACAAAAACAAAAAGAAGCCCAACCAAATGGCAGATATTTCCATTTTGCTGTCATGCTCTTTGTTTTTTACCATTTTGGCTTTTGCCATCGTCGCGCAATTGTTTCGCTGGTAAACAATGTGATTTTCAGCGTGAAATTTCATTCAATCTGCAGCAGCACAGGCCAGTAAAGTCGTTCGTTCACAGCTCTGCTGCATTGGTGGTCCATTGGTGGGCAATTTGTGTGCAACTGTGTGCCCCGCCAGCTGTGCGGAATGAGGGGCTTAAGCATTTTATGCGTTTTTTATTTAGCTTGTTTTTGTTGCTCCTTGATCGAAATGGCTTTTAATTGATCAAATTGTTTAAATATATTGCATGCATATGTGTTTTTGCAATCGCATTTGTTGTCCTCTTCGTTTTTTTTTTTATTATTATTTTTTGTTGTTGTTTGCGTTTCAACTTTTGTCCGCTGCGTTGATTAATTTGCATTTTGCTCTGAGTAAGCAAAAGTGGGCAAAAGTTTAATTGGGAATCAGAGGAAAAATCTGTTTCAAATTAAATTTATTAATTTATGAATTTAACTTTCTGTGATTTTTTTTTATGTCTGAATGCACAAATTAGTAACTAATTATTTATCTATTGAGTGATACTTCATGTTCAATTCAATCAAATAAATAAAATATTATAGTTTCCGTTGCGCATTTACAATTGATAAATTCATCAATAAACAAGCGGAGTGGATGAAAGTTGAAACTGTTGTGGGAGTAAGTTATGTCATTAGAATGCGCAGACGATAGAACGGGTCGTATTCCTTGAAGCTCTGCGATTCCCTGCCGTTGTATAGGATTGGAAAGCGAGGAGAGAAGCCGCCGGGAAATTAAACGAATCACCAGACGGAGGACC
Source organism: Lordiphosa magnipectinata (assembly GCA_037044535.1). Taxonomy (NCBI): domain Eukaryota; kingdom Metazoa; phylum Arthropoda; class Insecta; order Diptera; family Drosophilidae; genus Lordiphosa; species Lordiphosa magnipectinata. Next base: position 72,146 of record JBAMBO010001752.1, on the reverse strand, counting down.
TATCGATTCTGCTGAGAAGACTCTCCTTCGATTGGCTAAGGCCACGCTGGCCCAGCTCCGCTAAGAATGATCCGCTACCTCAACGTGTACAATGATCAGATATCTTTCAGTCCTGAGGAAGTGGAACAAGCCATTAAAGATCCAGATATATTGGACCTAATGGGTTTTCAGCCATCATGCTCAAGCACGTCGTACCATAAGGAACCATACCATATGGTCCACATCTTCAATCTGAGTATTCAGTACATGAAAATCCCCAGCATCTGGTAGAGGGGGAAAATCATACCAATCCTTAAACCAGGGAAAACAGCGGAACAAGGCACATCCTAACGTCCAATAACCCTGCTCTCTCCAGTAATAAAGATCATGGAAGCGCTACTTCTACAGATCCAAAAGAAACATCTCATGAATTCAAAGTCCTAGCACGTTTTTAGACCAGAACGAACCACCGCCTTAGCGCTCAGTGAACTGACAACAAAAGTCGTAAATGTTACATGCTTAGCAGGTATATAAAAAGAAGGAGAAGTGCATCATCAACAAGCAAGTCAGCAAAACAATCTAGCCAAACGGCTACGAAATAGAAGTAGATTTAACAGTATCCGAGACGGAACAAGATTAACCAAATGTACAAAGAGACAAAAAAATATGCAAAATCTACACAAAAATGTAGGATTTCAACATGTTTCGACCGGGATTTTCAACCCATAACGTTTGTGTAGCTTTTTTGCACGCCGCGTTTAACTTTCTTAATTCAACACGTTACGTGTAGCTTTTCCACACGCCGCGTGTTGCTCATGATGGAATAAGTATAAGGTGGTCTCGTCGGCTGCCGACGCTAGCTCGTTTTTGTCCCTTAGCTTCAGTGCATGCTTGCTTGTTGACGCAATTTCTTAATTTTTTCTTAATCTTAACCCGTAGGTAGCAATAATAAAATGAGTTATTGGAATTATTGCCGCAAGCATGTACCGGGTATCAAATTCTTTCATGCACCGAAATGTGTTGTATATATATATCTATATCTATATAATATCTATTCAAAAACAACGATTAATTGCGAATTCTAAATTATTAGAAATAAAACTATAGAAACACTTCACCTCCTTGTATTATAATAGGCGATTTTAAACCCCACTGACCTGTTAAGGGTCAATCAACATACTCTTCTTCCGTTTCGTTCACTCTCACTATACGATGTGCCTTTCACTCGCACTTATTGCTAGCATACGCTAAGGGACAGCTTTTTGCCACCATGTAGCTTTCTCATTTCAACACGTTACGTGTAGCTTTTCTACACGCCGCGTGTAGCTTTCTCGTTTCAACACGTTACGTGTAGCTTTTCTACACGTCGCGTTTATCTTTCTCATTTCTAAACGCGGCGTGCAGAAAAGCTCCACAAACGTTGTGTGTTGAAAACCCCGGTCAAAACGTGTAGAAATCCTACATTTTCACTAACACAAAAAAAAAAAAGAAAAGGCCAAGCTAACTTCGTCTGTGCCGAAGTTTTTATACCCTTGCAAATGCGTCACAGTTTATGAACGCTTAAATAAAAATTAAAAATTGTTCTAACTAAATTCCATTTTCCGACAGATAAACATTTGATTTCGACCCAATTTCGCGAATCTTTCTGAAAACATAAAACTTACAACCGAAAGATAAAATTTAAAACAAAAAAGTTTTTCTCACTAAGACTCATTTTCCGACCGATCGGTCCTATGGCAGCCTTAAGAAATAGTCATCCGATTTTGACCAAATTTCGCGAATATATTTGAAAGCATATACAATTAGTAATCAGTGAGTTTAAGGACGCTTACATTAAAAACAAAAAACATTTCTTACTAAGACCCATTTCCGACCGATCGGTCCTATGGCAACCATAAGATATAGTCACCCGATGTCGATCAACTTTTTCAAATTAGTTTGAAAGCGTTCAATATTAATAAGCATCGACCTTAAGAACGATTTACTTGAAAACAAAAAAGTTTTTTTTCACAAAGACCCATTTTCCGACCGATCGGTCCTATGGCAGCTATAAGATATAGTCATCCGATTTTGACCAAAGTTTGCAAATCTGTTTGAAAGCATTTAATATTATTAATGTACTAGTTTGAGGGCGCTAACATTGAAATCAAAAAAGTTTTTCTTACTAAGACCCATTTTTTGACTGATTGTTCCTATGGCAGCTATAAGATATAGTCATCCGATCCGGTCGGTTTCGACATATTAGCAGCTTGCAGTAAAAAGAAGACTCTGTGCAAAATTTCAACTCGATAGCTTTACAACTGAGAGACAAGTTTACGTCGAAACAGACGGGCAGGCAGACAGACATTATTTCGCTATGCACATCATCTCAGAGCAGAAGAGGACCACCAAACCCACACCCACCACTCACCAAGTTTGGTTCTAAAAAATATCACATTAAACAAATTTATCAGCGGTGTCACAGAAATCTCTTCCAACCAAATTCCAACCCAAAACCAATTCTCGGTGTCACAGAAAACTCTTTCGGTTGGTTTCATATCTCTCGTGTTTTGTCAGGAGATTTAGCAAAATTCACCATCTAAACTATTTTGACAAGTAAAATTAGTTTTGGAATTGTAAATAACATTATTTTTCTGGATATGTTGCATCCAGGGCTTAATACCGAAACGATTTTCGCTTCCGGTACCGGTTCCGGTACGTCCCGAAATGAATGTTTCGGTTAAAGGTTCTATTTCGGTTTTCAATTAATTTCGGTTTTCGGTTTCGATACGGTACCGAGATTTTTATTTCGGTATACCAGTGCGTACCGGTACGTCCACGTCTTATGCAACTAATATAGCATTCTTGTGATTTGCTCGCGGTAACATAACTGCATTCAATGTGGTTGAGTCCATACAATTTCTTGCGGATTCATTATAAATTTATTGCCAGAGAACCTGCGTAGCTGGAACAGAAAGCACGACTTTTAAAATCTTCTACAATTCTGGGAACTTTGTGGAAGATTTTGACCACCAGTTAAGAATGTTTTCATGGTTTCAAACACGCTTAAGTGCGACAAAAGTCTTAATGGAAACCAGTAACTGTTTTGCTAGAGATCCAGTGTATCCAAATGGAATAAAAATCACCCAAAACAAGATTTTCGGTTGAAGTTTAGTTGTGGCCACCTCCGCTGGTTCTAGTATGCGTACAGTTTCGCGGACTGAGTTCCACACGTTCCGGTGCAGAAGAAAGTCATCAGCCCCAAAACTGGAGCAAATGTTGAAGATGTCTTCTGCCAGCAAATATCTTCGGATCTTGTATGTAAAGCTCTCCAACTCGTGACCAAATTTACGATACGCTCTGCAAAAGAAAAATAAACCGAAACTGTACCGGTACCAACGTTTCGGTTTCCTGCCGGTGCTATCGGTTCCATTAATAACGGTAAACGGTTTTCGGTTCTCAAGAAAAAATTTGTATCGGTTCCGGCTCCGGTACTTCATTTAAAACGGTTTGTTTCGGTGTTAACGGTTCCGGTATTAAGCCCTGGTTGCATCAAATATATAAATTATTTAATTAGTTTAAACATTGCAATTTACGTTTTAATAATTATTAGCAAAACCAACCAAAAACTAGGAGGACATTTTCGTTTACAATTTACACACGCGCGTGTAGGACTTCAATATCCACACGTGTTCGTGTGGTATTTAGATTGCTGCATGAAAAATGTAGAAGTTATTTGGAAATAAGCTGATTTTTTTATGTCGTGTAGATTTTGCATTTGCCCACGCAGCATTTAGCTTTTCTACACGCGACGTTTAAATATTGAAATCCTACACGTTACGTGTAGCTTTTCTGCACGTCACTTGTAGCTTTCTGCATTCTACATTTTGCGTGTGCAATTAAGCAGGGCGCAATACGTTTCGATTAGCTTTGAAGTTTCCACACGCGCCGTGCAGATAATTTTGTTTTCTCTGTGTAGCATCTTTAGGGATTTAGCTTAAACTACTTCATACCAAAGCTAAGGAAAGACTTATCAAATACTCTGGCGACTCTTTTCATCAATTTCAGTGGCTAAGGAACAGCATAATGTAGTTTCGTAGTGAAGCCAATCCAAAATATAGGAGTCGATACAGTACTTCTTAAATATCACCACATAATTTCAAATCTCTGACTTGTCGAATAGAAGTATTTATTATTAAAAAAACCGTATGCAATTTATCTCCTCAATTCGCATAAAGCAAATAATAAAAAATAAACATTTGATATATGCACAAAAATAAACACAAGGCCATTTTTTTTTGCTGCAGGCTCAAATGGTAACTAGGTAAGTAATCTATCTGCCCACCTGTAATGGCAATCTGTCTGAGTAACACACCCTGCCGTCCCTACCAAAATCTACCTATAAATAGTATGTAATGCATGTGAACGATATTGCTTCACTCAACTGTCACAGGGCATTAAATAATATTTTGCGCTCAAAGCGTACCGGGGGAATGGCAATGGCAAAGGGCAACGGGAGCGGTCATGTAAGGTGAGGTGACATTTCTGACTGCATGCCAGCAGACGAAAAAAAAAAAAGGAACAAAAACTAGCAAGAAAGTCAGTTAAGAGAGACTGTAAGATACCGTTTAGCTGCCAAGTGAAAAGTTCAGTTAAGTCTTGTTCCCTATCTCTATCGCTCTTTTCTAAGTTGATCTGGCGCTGGCAGTGCGAATTTTGATGTGCTTATAACTTTATAATCTTTCATTTGATTGATAAAAATGCTGATTATTATATATATATTAAAAGTCTATAAAATTCTGAATTTTTGCAGTGAGCGAAACATTGAAAGGAAACCTGATACCAATCCCCAACATAAACAGATCTCATACTGACATGCAAATAAACATGAGTATACCAAATAGTCAGTTAATGTTGACCTACACTTGCATCCATTCATTATACCCTTTGCACTGTTGAGTATAGGGTACAAAAACCAGCCGCAGCATCATGGCAGCTGAACAAACCGAGAGACCGAGTCACCGAACGACAGCCAGACAGACACATAGATGTCATGTGCAGAATTATGTAACATGCAATGTATTTAATTTTTTAAGTCAACCAAAAATCTGCCCCTCGCCCCAACAGCCAAGAGTTTAGCATTGAAAATGTGCATAAATCGTGGCATAAATAAGACAGCCAGGGAAAGGTTAGTTCATATGAAATGGAGAAAGCTTTCGTTGCATAATGCAACCTAGACCTGGTGGACTGGTTTTTTTTTTTAAAGAACACCAGAATGCCATAGGAGAACTATTAAGTAAAGCAAAGCCGTGAATTTATTATATATAATAAATACAAACGAGAGCGTAAGTTAAAGTCGGCCCTGCCCGGCTTCGATATACCCGTCACTCGGGGGAAGAAATGTTTGATAACCTGAGAGAGGAAAGCCGGAAAGTATGCATAAATTTGTTAAACTATTTATTAACCGATCTTTTTGAAAATTTAAGAGATTTAGTTGATCCCACTTTTTATTCTCTATACCAAAAGTATACAGAGAACGCATAGATCTCAGAGATGGTAAGAGATAGAGGCTGGACATGTAAGGGACATATATTTCTTATACTTGCAGGCAGATCAAGTTTATTTTTACTTTTTGCCACGCCCCCTGTCGCCCCTGCAATTTGGTAAAAACGTCATATCTTCCACAGTTTTGAAGATAGATAATTTGTACCTTCTAGAGATATTTAGTAATCTAGATTATTTATCGATTTGCTGAAGAAATGATAAAGATCGGATGAACCATACTCAAATTATGACCAAAAGTCAGTTCAAATCAAAGATCTGTTTTAATTTGGTTACAGTAGTGGCGTCATCTATTGGTCAGCTATGAAATAGTCACAGTGGTGGCGCCAGCTAAATGTCAGATTTGAAATTTAGCTACGAGGGTTTGATAAGTAACTAACTTTATTGAATATCACTTAAGCTAACAATTATTGTTCGATTGTAAAGCGCGATGCTGCCGCCAGCTGCCTTGGCGGGAGCCCAGCCAGAAACTGCGCTTCAGGGATGGCGCGTGTTTTATCGTTCTGCTACTGCGTGCTCGATAAATTGTGTGACCAGAGGTGGCCAGGGCTGCCACAATACTCCCCCTCCAGAGACCATGTGGGAACGAATGATCTTCAAGTTTCGAGTATAGCTGGAATGTAGGAATGTCTGGGGTGAGTAATGATCATATACAGGATTTATACAAGTCCCAATGTGGGGGAAAGCTTGCGTATAGTTTCCGTTGAGTATAGAAACTGGTGAATCCGTAGTACGGAGCATGTGCACCGAGTACAGATTGGAGAAGTTGCGTCGTTTGTAACCTCGCGTTGAGGCCGTTGCTTCGAGTGGGGGTCGATAAGCAAGTTCGCCCAAGCTGGGTTGAGGTACCCTCGCGTTGAGGTCGTTGCTTCGATTGTAGTTCGATAAGCCAAGTTCGGTCGATCAGGGTTGAAGTTGCAGAGTCAAAAGTACTGGGCATTGTACCCCAGTTGTGGACTTTCGCTTGCAACTCGTTGTGGACTTTCGTTTGCCACCCGTTGTGGACTTTCGTGGTGCCTCTCGTTAAGGACTTTCGTGGTGAGATCGAGAACTTGTAGGTAGAGCCAGGCTGGCATCAATTGCCAAACAAAGAGCGTCTCGAGTCGTAGCATGTTGCTAGTGGTCGGTCAGGTATGCGGATCGCTGTGCATGAACATCGGCGACGACGAAAGATGCGATGAAGATCCAAATTCAGCTGCGCGACATACTTCCATAAGTATGAACGATCGTCTGGCAGGCTGCGTACAATGTAAGATCTGAAAAATTTGTCGGATGCTTGAAGAGTCGGTTTGGCGCACACAAATAGCATGCGTGAGCAGCGGTGTAGGGCAAGCTAGGCGACAGACAGGAGGTCGGTGGACAATATGCGTGGACAGCGGTCGATGTCATGCAAGCGAAATGAGCGCTAAAGCATATGTATACATATGACCACATGCGTTGGTGTCTGTGTGTGTCAATGTGTGTAGGCGTTGCCGGCGTCGTTTTCTAACCAGGAGGTTTGTCGATGGTGTTTCACAAATTGCAAAAAAAAATTCCACTGCCAAAAGTACGAATGAGCGACTCCTGGTTGGAGTGAGGCCTCCTCGATGATCGCCAGCCGTGTGATTTGCACAAAAAATTGCTGTTTGTACTATGTGTGTGCGCGCTGGTCCGTGTGTGTGTGTGCTTTGACGGCGTCTGTATGTGTTCGTATGCAGCGCCGCAGTCTGCGCCAAGGATCTTGTTTGCCCGTGTCAAATGTCCATGGCTGGTAGATGTGGGAACAGAAGGACACATATGTACGTCCATGATCGATGAACGAATGAGCCGCCGAATCGCATTTTGTGTATTTGTAAGAACGCGCCAAAATTCGTTTGATTTAATGCTGCAGACGCCGTCAGCATGTGTGTATGTGTGTGTTTGAGCTGTTTCGTCGCGGCGTCAGTCGTGTGTGTGTGGGACACACTTGGCCAAAATGGCTAGAGATGTTGCTGTCGTTGAGTTTCTGGCTGGCTGTTGTCGAAATAGTTAGCTTTAGTTAACTTAATACTGTTTGAATTTGCTGATTGAAAGCCGCATGTCGATACGAATCCCATAATGGCGTCACTGTACGGGTGTGTGTGTGAATCTGCGGTCGAAATGTTTTACGCATCAGATAATTGTTGCAGAAGTTCGCGTATTCGTTGCTTTCAATCGTTGGAGGTAACCACTTTAACTACGAGGGTTTAATGTGTAACTAACTTTATTGAATATCACTTAAGCTAACAATTATCGTCAAGTCGATGTCAGCTATATGTCAGTTTTAAATATCAAGTGAAGTATCTATTAGTGAAGTTATGACCAAAAGAAAGTTCGCTGCCGCAGCGCAACAGCAGCGCTGTTACTGCAGGTACAGAGTTGTATTACGACTGTAAGAGTTACTATTTCAATGGTACTGTAGTAACAGTTACTTATTACAACAACAAAATATGTGTCAACAACATTTGTAGCTAAATTTGCTATGATAAAAGTTGTTAAATGCAACATCATGACCGCCGCGGGCAGTATTTCTGCTTCTATGATCGCCTCTGTAGTGTCTGGTTCGAAAACACATGGTTGAATTATTGATTCAGACAAGCGAGACGAAATAAGATTTTCGACAATCTTTTTCAGCTCACACGGTTCACTCGATGTGGCTTGTTTATTGAGGTAGAGTCGCTTAACGACTATTATGTGGCTCCATTATAGGATTCAATGATTCGGGTAGGATCGCCATGTAAATAATGGATTGGTTGTCACTGTAAATGGTGAGTTAATTGTTCACATAGTTGCCATATTATATTCAATCTTTTCGGAGCGTCTGTGTGTTTTTAAGTTGGGGGCAGAGCCACAAACAGCCCCTGCCACAACTTTAAGCAAAACTCCACTTAGTTATGTATTTAAAAATGTCTTGGCCAAATAACTTATCTTGAGACTGAAGAGAAGGCATATATATGTCCATATATGTGCGCTGGCAAAGTGGACAAGGAGTTTGTCAGAGATCTCACGTTTCACATGAGATCAGATGTTTGCTACGCTTGGATTAAAATGTATTTTATCAACATATGCTACGAACTGTGACGTATTAAACTCTCCACGATTTCGCTACTAGTAAGCTCCATATTTTCATAGATTTGTAAATCCAGACCAAGGTCATCAGTTGACTGAGTTTTCACCAAACTTTCCCTTTAAACCTAACAAATCTTATTTTCCAACCACCAACCAAACTTCATCAATTATGAAAACCCAATGACACACAAAAGTTTTCAGTCCCTTTGGCAGACACTTAATAAATATTTCATTCGCACATCTTCAATGTTCTCACTTAATTTCGGTCGCGCCTAACGCTTAACTAATTATAAAGGCAACACGTGCTTTCGCCTCGTCACCTTCTTAACAAAAGCAACAGACAAAAAATCTTTTGATGACACTTTGGGGACACATTTTAAGGTGTGAAAACTAAACAAAAGTCAAAGAGAAGGCCATTTCTAGTTGGCGGGGCGAATTTGTCCTTATTTACCTTTAGAGATGCGTTGCGGCGTCTGTCTGTCCCGGTCGGCTGCTTAGTTTATAAAGCACCTGCTTAACCCTTAATGCGGGGCCCCAAAAAAAAAAAACCACAACAAAAATGGGAGACCTGTGGCAATAAAAATAAATCCGTATTCAAGGAGCAAATCTTTGGGGGAAACCAAAGTGGGCCGAAAACTGCAATGTGAACTTAGGGTAGAAGATTATGTATTTACGGCCCAGCTAACTCCTCTTATGGCAAAGTTACTTTGCCATTGTTGTTGTACATAATAAGGTAACCGCCTAGATGATTGCTGGCAATTGTTGGTCATGGCCCAAGGGTTTGTGTGTGTGTGTGTGTGTGTGTGTGTGTGTGTGTGTGTGTGTGTTTTTGTGTAGGACCAAACTTTATGCTGTGTCAGCTTAGTTTACTCTCTAGATGCCAGCCATTTTGTTTATCTGCATAATAAACTCACCTCAAATTATTGATGCCCGCATTTTGCACACGTCCAATGTCAGGAGCAGCAGCCGAAACAGCCAGCTCAAATGGCAAATTGGCACAAGTGACGGCTATTGTTTACCCAAATGTAAAAGGATTTGAAAATTAACTCAAATTGGCTGGATTTTGAAATAATGTCTGGGCATATTTGCACAGGAAACTTGCATAGTTTGCAGGTAAGCGTTGAACTAACTTTTCAATTTTTTCAAAGAATCCATAATAGCTATGAGGACAGCTGGGTAAATCAGTGATTCTATAAATACCATCTTTAAAATGCATTTTCTTTGGTGTGGGAAGGGGAAGGTAGAAGGACATGAACAAGACCACCTTTATAAAATGAACTAAACATGGAAATATTTGCTTTTTTAGTCGAAATTTACTTTGCTATATAGTCGTTAAGCGACTCTACCTCAATAAACAAGCCACATCGAGTGACCCTTGTGAGCTTGAAAAGATTGTCGAAAATCTTTTTTCGTCTCGATTCTCTGAATGGCCGTTTTTTGCTCATAACTTGAGTATCGTTCATCCGATCTTTATCATTCCTCGAGCAACAAATCGATAAATAATTTTGTTACCAAGGTATCTCTAGAAGGTACGAACGATCTATCTTCAAAACTGTAGGAGATATGACGTTTTTTCCAAATTGCGGGGGCGGGAGGGGCCGTGGCAAAAATGGAAAATAAACTTGATCTGCCTGCAATTATAAGAAATATATGCCCCATACATGTCAAACCTCTATCTCTTACCATCTCTGAGATCTCTTCGTTCATACGGACGGACGGACAGACAGACAGACAGTCAGACAGACAGACAGACGGACATGGCTATATCGAATCGGCTGTTGATGCTGATCAAGAATATATATACTTTATAGCGTCGGAAACGATTCCTTCTCCCTGTTACATGCTTTTGCACAAACTTAATATACGCTATGTACCTTCGGTACAGAGTATAAAAAGGACAGTTGAACCCAGAAAATAAGACAGAAAACGGACAGATTTTTTTAAAAGGATATAAAACAGGACAAACAATGAATTCCTATTTATATAATAAAGCTTTAATCAATATCAAAAAGATTATAGTTGGCGACCTTTCTAAATTGTGGAAATTTGAGTTTAACCGGCTCGAGGTCAAATGAAACACACAGATGTGTATGCTGTTTCTCCGATATATTTCGGTTGCTCACCAGGGACAATTATTTTACACTTCTGTGCCGTCTGACGTGGAGTTTCGAATATCTTTATTTTCGTTTAATTCATATCGAGAGTAGTATTAGCTGCATCAATTTCGTGTGCATATGATGTATTCGTTCCAATGGCTAGTGGCCTGTGCGAAGTGCACGGCATTTTGCATGTGTTTTTATGGTCAATCTTTGGACTTAAATTGCAATTGCAGTATGTCTCCGGATCCGGAAAATTGGCATTTCGGCGCATCTAATTCGTAAACTCAGGTTCTTTTAACCAAGTTTTGCGAAATTTTTGATTGTAAACGTCTTTCGGCATGTTGAAACTTTAAAACGTAATGAACCGATATTCGATACGTCTAATTTCGACTACACACAAATAATCACAAGCGGAAAATCAATATGAAAGCGATGCCACATAGTTGAAATTGCTGAAAATCTTCAGATCAATTGAAAAAGGATGAGTAAAGGATAAAACAAAATAAAAAAGACATTTTTTCCGGATAGGGGACGTTTCAAAATTTTTCCGGAAATCTCTGTTTAAACAAGAAAGAAAGTCGGTCAAGCCCGACTGTAACATACTCTGTACCCTTAACGTCGCAGCTCGCATTTGCTCACGAGTTGTACGCGCTCATCTCTAAGTTTCACTCTCTCTCTCTCTCACTCTCTCTCTCTCACTAAGATTGCCGTTCAATAGAATGCTGTGGTGATGGGTGGGGGGGTGGTGGGTGTTAACTGACCGTTTTTTGCTCATAACTTGAGTATCGTTCATCCGATCTTTATCATTCCTTCAGCAAATCGATAAATAATTTTGTTTTCAAGGTATCTCTAGAAGGTACGAACGATCTATCTTCAAAACTGTAGGAGATATGACGTTTTTCCAAATTGCGGGGTCGGGAGGGGGCGTGGCAAAAATTGAAAATAAACTTGATCTGCCTGCAAGTATAAGAAATATATGCCCCATACATGTCAAACCTCTATCTCTTACCATCTCTGAGATCTCTTCGTTCATACGGACGGACAGACAGACAGACAGACAGACGGACAGACAGACAGACGGACAGACAGACAGACAGACAGACAGACGGACAGACAGACAGACGGACAGACGGACATGGCTATATCGAATCGGCTGTTGATGCTGATCAAGAATATATATACTTTATAGGGTCGGAAACGATTCCTTCTCCCTGTTACATACTTTTGCACAAACTTAATATACTCTATGTACCTTCGGTACAGAGTATAAAAAGGAAAGATCCGTCCGCAAAAAGAACAAATTGGCAACACTGCGCGGCGGTCATGATGTTGCATTTAACAACTGTTATCATAGCAAATTTAGCTACAAATTTTGTTTGCACATACACATATTTACACATACTGGAGCCACCACTGTGACTATTTCATAACTGACCAATAGATGGCGCCACTACTGTAACCAAATCAAAACAGATCTTTGATTTGAACTGACTTTTGGTCATAATTTGAGTTAGGTTCATCCGATCTTTATCATTTATTTAGCAAAATCGATAAATAATCTAGATTACTAAATATCTCTAGAAGGTAAAAATTATCTATATTCAAAACTGTGGAAGATATGACGTTTTTTCCTAATTGCTGGGGCGACAGGGGGCGTGGCCAAAAATAAAAATAAACTTGATCTGACAGCAAGTATAAGAAGTATATGTCCCATACATGTCAAACCTCTATCTCTTACCATCTCTGAGATCTATGCGTTCTCTGTATACTTTTGGTGAAGAGAATAAAAAGATGGATCATCTTAATCTCTTAATTTTTGTAAAAGATCGGATAATAAATAGTTTAAAAAATTTATGCATACTTTCCGGCTTTCCTCCCTCAAGCCCCATACGGACATCCAAAGCAACGTGAAGTTTCATACAAAAATTGAGGGAAGAAGAAGCATAATGCCGTCTGGTGTTCTTTAAAAAACCAGTCCACCAAGTCTAGGTTGCATTATGCAACGAAAGCATTCTCCATTTCGTATGAACTAACCATTGCTCGGATTAAATCCCTTAACGTGAAAATGCCTTGTAGTTTACAAAAAAGCAATTGATATTAGGATTCTTAAAAAGATAGAGTAGGTCAAAATCGTCTCCGTCTCCGAGTTCCGAATCGTCTACAGTGCGCAAATTGGGCGGAAAATCGTTTGGCCGAAGATGGTGAATTTGACCGATAAATCATCTTTTCGGATGAAGCACATTTCCAACTCGGTGGGTATGTTAATAAACAAAATTGTCGCATCTGGGGCACAGAAAATTCGTATATCGTCGACGAGAAGCCAATGCATCCACAATGTGTCACTGTTTGGTGCGGATTTTGGTCGCGAGGCATCATTGGTCCATTTTTCTTTGAAAATGAAGAAGGAGCCACCGTGACCGTGAATGGTGAATGTTAAGTGATTGGTTCTTCGAGGAAATTGAAGCGGAAGACTTGGACGATATTTGGTTTCAACAAGACGGCGCCACAATCGATCTTCTGCGCCCTATCTTCGAAAATCGAACAATCTGCAAATATGGAGATGTGAATTGGCCGCCAAGAAGCTGTGATCTGACACCGTTAGACTATTATCTTTGGGGAGCGGTCAAGGACAAATGTTATTCAAGCAATCCTGAAACCATTGATGAGTTGAAGAACGAGATTCGAGTTGCTATTGCTGACATACGTGCTGAAACAATTGAAAATGTTATCCAAAATTGGCTGGATCGAATGGGCTACTGCGAAGTCAGCCGTGGTGGTCATTTGACCGAAATTGTTTTTCATAAATAAATGACAAGAACCAACCTTTCCCATAAATGTTCATAAATGTTCAACCTTTGAAAAATATCGAACCTTTATGCGTTACAAACATCTGGACAATTTTAATATAGCCTGCGGATATTACCCTCTACAAGGGTATAAAAATGAATACAAAAAAAAAGAGGAAAGCTATCTTCGGCTAGGCCGAAGTTTATTTACCCTTGTAGCTTGATGGCGCCACTACTTTGAGCATTTGCTTCCCAGTTTGTTATAAGGCTGTATAGCTGCATAGCTGTGTTCATCCGATTTAGATCGAACTCTCCAACATTGTGTGGAAACTGATAATATTCACAACTGGAAGGTATAAAGACGCTACCATTGAAAACAAAAAAGTTTTTCTCACTAGAACTACTTTTTCGACCGATATTTCCTATGGCAGCTATATGCTATACTCATCCGATTTGAATCAAACTTGGCAGAATTGTGTGGTAGCATATAATATTGATTATTGACAAGTTTGGGAGTGATAGCATTGAAAACAAAAAAGTTTTTCCTACTTAGACTTTTTCTCAGACATATCTTTTGTATGGCAGCTATACTATATAGTTGTCCGATTTTCATAAAACTTGGTGGAATTATGTAAAAGCATAGAAAACTTAGAAATACGAGGATTGGAGACGTTTGCGTTGAAGACTAAAAAGTTTTTCTCACTTAAACTACTTTTTCGACCGATGGTTTCTATGGCAGCTATATGATATAGTCATCCGATCTGGCCGATTCCGACAAATGTGCAGCGTATTTGTACCAAAAGGCTTTGCGTAAAGTTCGATTAAGATAGATTTAAAACTTTCGGAGGAGATAGCATAGAAACAGACGGACAGACGGACGTGGCTATATCAACTCAGCTCGTCATGCTGATCAAGAATATATATACTTTATGTGGTCGGAGATGCTTCCTTCTATGCGTTACAAACATCTGGACAATTTTAATTTACCCTCTACAAGGGTATAAAAAGTGTCAACCTGATACAAGTAACTATCAATTTGACAACCTCGAAATATCATTTTAATACTATCGAAAATAACAATTCGATGCGTGAATTATTAAAGGGAGTTTGATACACAATAGTTTCAAATTGATGACTACAAAGTGTCTTTTTGATGATTACTTTTTTTGGGTGCAGTTTTACAATGAAATTTTTTCAAAACAGCAAGTCTACTGAGCCATATGAAGATATTGCTAAGCTAAAATTTTGAACTAATACATTTAAGACCATGGATCATCGATTAATAATCCAGGACAAACCAACTATGGCGTCACTGGAGAATAATATATGTAACTGAAAGTTTTTGGTTTCTAGTAACAAAAGGAGAAAGTTGAAGCTCTTAGCCATGACTTTCTAGGGAGTTTCATAAAATTTGCAACTTCTTTCACATGCTTCATTTAATAGTTTCTTTAACATGAACTAGATTATTAAATTATGTTACTTGAATTCCTTCTTCTAGTATACCTTTTAAGTTCAAGTTAACAAATCTTACCACAACATCAATGCAAACAAAATCAAACACAACATTCCCAAACAGAACTATCTGTTTGCCACACGAAAACAAACACAAAACCCACTCGACATATTGAAATTCATAACTAACATACAAAAACCAATTACAATATCAATTTAAAAGGGATTAAAATGCCTGGCCCCAAGGGCTCAACCCAAAAAGTTGTTCAACTCCTGCATAACTGTAGCCTACTTTGCGGCTTTAAGAATCGCCCGTTCAAACTAACACGTAAATGTAAATTGTAAATTGTATTTGGGCAGGGCGAAAGTTGAAATGAAATGCTGAGCTAGCAGATTTTCATAATAAATAACGCACTTACTTGCGGCATAATAAGCCATAACGCCATTGTGCAATTTCGAATACATTGGATTGTGTAAGCACTGAATGAGTTTTCAACAAGTGGTTGTGCGTGTGTATTTTTGCATAATTTATCTTGTTTGCCAACTTCGTCAGCATCGGCATGATAACCACAATTTTGTATACAAAAGACCCCGCAATGTATTTGTCAGTTAGTGAGAAGGCCAAGAAGTAATTTTGTTAAGTAAAGATGCAGATAAGTGCAGTCAAAGAAAATGAATGCACAATTCAACAAAAGCAAAAAACTTGGTCAGTTGGGGGTTAAGCAGCTTGTGCTTGGCTGAGTTTGAATAAATTTAATTGAAATGCCTGACCAAGCATTTTAATTTGCAAAATAGAAAACGAGCAAAAATTCAAAGCAGTTTTTTTTTTGCCTACAGTTTGGGCTACAACAACAACTTTTTCCTTTCTCCCCCCAACCAACTGCAACTCAGCAACTCATCGTGTCCATCAATTGATGGGGATTAGGTTAGCGAGACACGTATAAATCAGTATAGTATCATCATGTCAAGCTAACAGGCAGATTACAGGGGATTTACCTGACCAGCTAGAGTGACGACCCACATATATGGTGGCGGGGGAAGGGGGGGGGTGCGTTTTAGGAATTGAAATTGCTATTTAATTTCTTACAAATTTCTTTTCAAGTAAATAAAGTTATTTAAGGTTTTGATATGGGCCATTTTGGATTAGCCAAGCCTAGGCCATAACCTCTTTGATCTTCCATCAAATGTGTTTCCTAAAGTGATAAGTTGGTTCACTAAGGAAACAGTCCGTGACCAAGAAGTAGTTATCCGAGATTTTATTCCTTCGATTTATATAGAATATATCTGAGAAGGAAGTGTTAAAATTTCCAACCTAACCGTTCAGCCGTTTTCGAGAAATCGTGGTGACCGACTTTGAAATCTTTTGAGAATTCTAACTGCGTATAACCCGCTTAAAGTTGAAGACCAACATGTCGTATGAGTAATATGAAGGGGTATGAATTAAGAATACGTTAGGATAGTTGACTTTGAAAGTGGCGCTACTGAAACGATCTACTGTCGAAACAAGTAATCCAAAAACAAGATTTAAGAGACGAAATTGAAAAAGTCTTTTGAATTCGTTATTAGCCCAAATGAATGCTTGCTTTAGTTAGCTCTAGAGAGAACCTAGCAAAGAAAAAAGTTGACCTTAGCACTCATAAAATGTATATTAAGAAATAATAAAGCCATAATATTTATAATTATTTATGATTCTTGTTTGGCCGGCTCAAGGTCACTGATCTACATATTATATATATTTTTTTTATTTTGTACCTTCAAGTTTTAGCCGGCTCGAGGTCACAAACAACATGACAAAAGGAGGCTGGTTGACCCTACAGCTGTTTCCTGAACATCCCTCTTCCATCTTCAGCGGTTTTTGCCTGACAACTGTTTCCTCCTGATGCCTGCGCTGTTATCCAAAGCGACCTAGCACCAAAAACCGGCATTACTGGTGACTGAATCAAAATTTCGGCCTACGTTATACGTCACGTGCAACGCACACTGGGCCAGCGGTCCGAAATTTTGGACAAAAGTCTCAATTTTTGTTTGGGAAGCTGCATAAAACGATTATCGGAAATGATTTTGAAAACATTAAGTTAAATTTGGATCCCTTTCACAACATGGCTTTTGAATGTCAGCCTTTAAAAGTTGATTTTTCTAAAAATTTATGCAAAAAATAAGAAGTTTATAGTCAAAACTAGGAATGCAACAGCTGCCGCAGTTTGATCTTTTATTGCAATAAAAAAAAATTGGGGAAAGCTACCTTCGGCTTGACCGAAGTTTATATACCCTTGTAGCTTGATGGCGCCACTACTTTGAGCATTTGCTTCCCAGTTTGTTATATGGCAGCTATACGATGTGTTCATCCGATTTTGATCGAACTCCCCAAAATTGTGTGGAAACTGATAATATACACAACTAGAAGGTATAAAGACGCCACCATTGAAAACAAAAAAGTTTTTCTCACTAGAACAATTTTTTCGACCGATCGTTCCTATGGCAGCTATATGCTATAGTCATCCGATCTGGCCGGTTTCGACAAATGTGCAGCGTATTTGTACCTAAAGACTTCGTGCAAAGTTTGGTTAAGATAGCTTTAAAACTGACGGAGGAGATAGCATAGAAACAGACGGACAGACGGACATGGCTATATCAACTCAGCTTCGTCAACGTCAGCGTCATGCTGATCAAGAATACATATATACAAGAATATATATATACTTTGTATGGTCGGAGATGCTTCCTTCTTTGCGTTACAAAGATCTGAACAATTTTAATATACCCTCTACAAGGGTAATTATAACTTTTTGGGTATTTTTACATTTGGCCACTTTGCGTTGCGAGTGCCCAAAAGTACCCCCCGCAATTCCCTTGCAACATGTCTAATTATTTTCTTTAAATATTGCACTATAACTGGAGGCATGCGATTTGCGCGGTTTTTCTTTGGTTTTCATAAAATCGCTTTTAAAATTGTATTCCCATTTGAATCGAGCATCACTCTATTATAAATACAATCGGCCACAGAGTATGCTTCTGTTTTCAAAACTTCGGATTTTGCCCTTGAACTCTGAGCTGAACTATCTTCATACTGGTGATTTTATATGGGTTAAAATGTGTAGCATACTTTTTGAAGCACGGAAGGAAAATTGATACAGGTAGAGGAAGGTACACAGAGTATATTACACTGCTCGTCACTTGAATAGGACACCCTGTATGCTCTCTTTAAAATTGCTCGTAACTCGAAAACGAAATGGTAGAATAACGGTATGTTTTGCACATTATCTTTGTCCAAGCATTCTTCGCTCTTTCTGGTATATTCCAAGTTTTGGAATAGTACCGTTATAAAGTTGTTTGAACTTTATGTGAGCATTCGCAAAAATTCAATGGAATTTTTGCGCCACTTGAATAGAACATGCATTTTATTTGGTCGGTATCGTTGACACGTGCACACAAATTTTGGTTTACTTAAACTTTTTGCTTTAATTAAAGTGTATATAAAATTTAAAAAAATTAAAATGGGGCGTGGCACTTCATTATCTGAGTCGGAGAAAGGAAAAATCCAAGCTTACAAGGATTCTGGCCTTTCTATTGCCAAAATAGCAAAAAAAGTCGACAGGAGCCGTCACGCCATAACAAATTTTTTAAATAATGAGGCTAATTATGGTAAAAACATGAAGGGCCGCACCCACAGTGTGCTCACCATCGCGGACAAGCGACTTATATTAAGAGAAGCTTCCAATTCGCACGACTCTTTGCCCAAGCTAAGGGAAAAATGCAACGTTGAAGCAAGTTTGACAACCATGCGTCGTGTTATTAATAATGCTACACACCTGAAGAGACTAAAAATCAAGAAGAAGCCACCTCTTAACCCGGCTCGGAAGTTACAACGCCTTGATTTCGCGCGCGCACATGTCACCTGGACTTCGGAGTGACAACGTGTTGTCTTTTCGGACGAAAAAAAGTTTAATTTGAAGGGCCCCGATGGCTACAGCTACTATTTTCATGATCTTCGAAAAGAACCACACCATCTTGATAAGTTGCACAGCAGTGCTGGAGGTATTATGGTATGGGGGGCCATTTCCTATTATGGCACCTGTGAGCTTAAATTTATTCCAACCACCATGAATGCGTTGTGTTATAATGGTATATTGATAGAGGCCTTTCCACACTTCCAAACTCTTTTTGCAAATCTAAAATGGATTTATCAACATGATAATGCCCCTATACATACGGCCCGGATTGTTAAATCGTATATAGCGAGCCAAAACGTGGAGTTATTAAACTGGCCACCCTATTCACCGAACTTGAATATCATTGAGAATGTGTGGGGATGGCTAACACGTGAAGTATATGGATCAGGTCAGCAATATTCGAGCGTTCCCGAACTAATTGCAGCTATCAAATTAGCATGGGGCTCGATATCGTTGAATTATTTGGGAAAATCGTATGCATCCCTTCCAGACCGAATGTGTGAGGTTTTGGAGAAAAAAGGAGGCTCAACACACTATTAAAAACTTTTTTTGGTTTAAAAACATGTTAGTAATTTCTTATTTAAGTAATATTGTTATTTGAAAAGGATTGAAATATTCTTAAATGGTTTTTAGATAAAGTGTCCTATTCAAGTGGTGCAAAATGAAGACTCCAAAATTTGTTACTTATTGGTAAACAATGTTTTTTGTATACTTACAACTTTTGAATAATTTTGTAAGTTTCGTCTAATTACTACATTTAAACAAACTTTATAAGAAAACAAAAATTATTTTCCTAGATGGCTTGGTTTAGCAGCAATTAACTGTAGAAAATCGACTTTAGAGATGTCCTATTCAAGTGGCGAGCCACTCGGTGTAACCACCGAGGTGGAAATCTGCTTCATCCGAAAAGATGATTTTTCGGTAAAATTCACCATCTTCGGCCAAACGATCTTCCGTCCAATTTGCGAACTGTAGACTCACTTGATTCGGATGGTCAATTGGCTTTAGCTGCTGCACCAATTGAACTTTGTATGGCTTCATGGCAAGGTCTTTATGCAAAATTCGCATCAAAGAAGTGCGGGAAATGTCCAATTGTTGAGATCGATGGCTGCATTTTCAGCAACCGTAGCAATGTTTTGTCTGTTCATTGTTAAGATCAGGGTTTTTATTGAAAAATATAGAAAATATCGATAAGATCAAAATTTTTTACACCAAAATATTTATATCGAAATGATACTTTTTCTAGATATTTTTAAAATATTCGAAAACCCTATTTCCGACCCTAGAAAGTATATATATTCTTGATAAACATCAACAGTCGAAGAGACCTCAGGGATGGTAAGTTATAGAGGTTTAACATGTATGGGACAAATATTTCTTATACTCAAGTTTATTTTAAATTTTTGAAACGCCCCTCCCCGCCCCCGCGATTTGGAAAAACGTCATATCTCCCACAGTTTTGAAAATAGATGCTTCTAGAGATATTAAGTAATCAAGATTATTTCGCGATTTGCCGAAAGAATGGTAAAGATCGGATGAACTATACTCAAGCTATGACCAAATGAATGTTCGCAGCCGCCGCGCGGGAAGTAGTGGCGACATCTATTGGTCAGTTTTAAAAATCCGTCATTGTTCAAAGCGATAAGTGGCATCATCTATTGTTCAGCAGCGCTGCATTCAGCTGCTACTCCAGATACAGAGTATATTACAGTCGGACTTGACCGACTATCTTACTTGTTTAAACTAATTCTTTAAGACATTTCAATTGTGGTAAAATTTTGAAAATTAAAAAAGGGAACTGTATTGATAACATGTAATTCCAATGAAATTTAAATTATAAGAAAGCCAACACTGCGTATGATTGATGCCAAAAATATCTTTAGAGCAGCGTTTGTCAAGAAGAGCGAAGTCAAAAGTAAGAGTGGTAAGCTGACTGAAACCAGCTCTGAACTACTTCATTGAACGGTCTTCAGCGACTGAAAAGCTGTTTGCTCTCTTGCAATAAGTCTCGATGTGAATACCGAATAATTTTGTGTTCGGCTCCTGCGGTTCAGGAGCGACAATAGCTGCTTTAGAGCCTCCTTGCACCATTGAAAACTAATTATTTTGTGCATTTCTTTTCGTTTCGTCGCGAATAAGCAATAGATAGCAGACTGGAATATGATTCTGGAATTTGTATACCGAAGAGGTTCGTTCTATTAAGCACAGATAAGCTTTTTAAAAATTAGTATTTGATGCCTCAAAAATGCGTATAATTTCGTATAAAGTCTTATAAAACTTTATTGCCTAAAACTTTTCGAGAGATTCTGCAATTCAGAACAACATCTAATGCGAGTTTGTCTTACATTAATTTGTGATTACCAAGGCTTTACCTGTCTCCATCTCCATGGGACAACACATTGTAGGTACGATTAAGAATTGAGTGGAGAAGGCGCAACAAGCAAATGACAATCGAAAGGATAACAAGAAGGACACAGACAGACACACACACACACACACTCGCACACACAACGAAGGACAAGCGCCAAGTTATCGTTCGCTTGTTGATAAAAGAAATTAAACAGAGAAAAAGTTAAGCCCGTAAGACAATTGGCAGAATGGGCGATTCGGAGGCATTTGTCTGACTGTCTCGTTGACATGACGTTGCGCGAATTGTACAAGGATTGGGTATTTGTTTGTGTGCCTACAAGTGAGCAACACGCGCCGCTGATTATGTTGCCGCTGACAAGAACAACAGCAACAGCAAACTCCGAAAAAGGACGAAACAGTTTGACTTTTCGGACTTAACTTGGCGGCAAGCTTTTCATTGACTAAAAAGTGACGCATGCGCCAATGCCACATCATTGCCTGCTGTCCAAAGTGAATTCAGTTCGTGTTTGCCACTCGGGCTGGTTGGACGTGTTGCAGCAAACGTGGCGTATACGTAATATTTCCCTCGCATGCTCAGAGTCTTTTTGGCGTTTATTGGATTTGACGCAGGCAACACAACAAAAAGCCGGTTAAAGTGTTTCACAGTGTGCGCGTGAGTGTGTTTCTGTGTGTGTGGTTCGACGAAATCTCTTTGAAAAGTAACAAATTCTAAGAAAATTAACTTGGCCCATTCGTTATATTGTTTCATTTTTTTCGTTCCCTTTTTGGTTTTTGCTCCGTGTAAGCGCAAAAGTAGGTTAATTGACGTGTGTCTTGGGGGGCAGAAAAAAAACAATATATATAAACATACTTAGAAACTCAAGTGACCCGGCCGGCGTATGCCGCAACTAATGAATGTGCAACAATAAACAGCCACACGCGATAAATTACCCCCTGCCAAACCAACAACAATGTTGATCTAAGAGATACCAACCGCAAGAGACAACCGCAAAATAATAACAAGGTAAAAATCAAATGGCCATTCATTTAATGCAATTACAATATTTGGTTTTGTTTAACAAAATCCAATTACATGCAAATATTTGATAAACTTTTAATCACATTTTGACTACTTAATAATAGGAATTTGCATTGTCATTAACACAAAAGCAATTAAAGCCGTTGTTTGTTTTTTTTTTGTGTGTGGTAAAAGCAATTTAGAAAATTTTATATTTTCAATTATGTGAAAAGTGCACTTGTGAGATTCGGAATCAATTTAAGTTATTAGGAGCAAAGCTGGAAATATGTCAGAAGGCCAGTCGTAGGATTTTTAGCCTTGAGTGAAACACAAGTGTTAAGTGCTCTCCATTAGGCACAACTCAAGTGCGCTGACAGCCAGAGCATAAAAATAAGTTAGTTTTGTTTGCCAGAAAATGAATGGAAATAAAATTGGCAAACTTTAATTGCATTTAGCATTTACACTTGACCTCCGTTCGAAGGGCAATGCAGCTACAATTTATAATTTTAATGCCACTCTGTACTGTCACAGACCCTGACAGAAATTATTCCCCAAAGCAGTTCAAAAAGGAAATATTTAGATAATAGATGTGACGGCTACTTTAAGAGCCCTTGCCAAATCAAAACCAAACTGTACTAAACTAACTTTTGCCTGCAAATTGAACTGCTAACCGAACTGGTGTGCTGGTTACATGCTGAGCCAATCCGTAAATTGCGACAGCAAACGGTTTGTTTCATTTCATTTACGAGTTGGATATAAATTGGAAATTTTTTAAGTACACGTAACCGAATATGGAAGATCCCTAAAGGAGTATATAAGTGCCTGAACTTCTTAATATAAAACGAAAAGGCCAAGCTAACTTCGTCTGTGCCGATGTTTTTATACCCTCGCAAATGTTGGTTTTCCCTAAAGTGAATTCGAGCTTTGTACATTTTCTCTTTTCTATTAAACAATCAAGAAAATCCGAAACAAACCTTTAGCTTCTACTTACTCTCTATTCGACGGATTCAAACTATAACTTTTTAATCGGATTAACCCAATCAATTTGATACAACAGCACATTTGACAAATTCGAATTCGAAATTTTTTTGTTGAAAGTGAAACTATTTGGTTAGAAGCTACAAAAATACAAATTGGAATGCAACATTTAATTAAATCATTTTGAAGCCTACAACCCCGTCGTTGTGGTCGGGTGTGGCTCGGCCTGCTGTGCGGGAGGCATGGGTTCAATCCCGCCTCGGACCATCTAATAATAAGTTTTCTTCTTTCTTTAGAAAATAGCTTTTGCACATCCGGTCACCTTCACCAGTTATTGGCGCCAGCTGTGAAGTAACGAGCCATGAAAAAGCAAAATTCTCAAACTATGCCGCTCAAATTCGGTGTTAAACTGTAGGTCCCTTTGTCTGGAGATTGACTGAAGCTTGGCCAAGACCCTCTTTGGGGGCTATTGAGCCAATTTTACATTACATTAGCCATCGCAATGGGTCATAACACCTCTGGGTGATCTCGGCCTCAGCCGAGCAGCTCTTGAGATGGACTGACAATATTAGGGACATCTCCGGCTTCCGATTTAGAACAGAGATTTTCTGGTTAAGGAACGTCTGCAGCTTCCGCACAGAAAAAAAATATGATATTTAGTATCAATCTGGTATTTTGTAGTCTCAAATCGGCCTTCATCTGAAAAATACCCAGATGATATGTTTGAAAATATCACTTTTACATTTCGAACATATCATTTTCAGATCAACAATTTGATATTTGTTAATATCAATGATATATTTTTAGAGTATTAAAACAATATTTTAAAAATACCTGAAGGACATGGCTTAAGTATTAAAGATATATTTTTTAAATATTAAAAGGGTATTTTTGTAGTACCAATGCTTTATTTTTATACCCTTGCAAATGGTATTATAATTTCGCCCAGAAGTTTGCAACGCATAGTAATATTCATTTCCGACCCCACAAACTATATATATTCTTGATCAGGGCGACGAGCTGAGTCGATTGAGCTTTGCCCGTCCGTCCGTCTGTCTGTCTGTCTGTCTGTCTGTCTGTCTGTCCGTCTCACAGTTTTAAAGCTATCGAGCTGAAATTTTGCACAGAGTCTTCTTTTTACTACACGTTGCTAATATTTCGGAACCGACCGGATCCGATGACTATATCTTATTGCTGCCATAGGAACCATCGGTCAAAAAATGGGTCTTAGTGAGAAAAACTTTTTTGTTTTCAATGTTAGCGTCCTTAAACTCGGCTATTATTAATAATATATGCTTTCAAACAGATTTGCAAACTTTGGTCAAAATCGGATGACCATATCTTATAGCTGCCATAGGACCGATCGGTCGAAAAATGGGTCTTAGTGAAAAAAACTTTTTTGTTTTCAAGTAAATCGTTCTTAAGGTCGGTGATTATTAATATTAAACGCTTTCAAACTAATTTGAAAAATTTGGTCGAAATCAGATGACTATATCTTCAGGCTGCCATAGGACTTATCGGCCGGAAAATGAGTCTTAGTGAGAAAAACTTTTTTGTTTTCAATTTTATCGTTCTTAAACTTGGCGGTTGTTAATTTGATATGTTTTCAAAAAGATTCGCGAAATTTGGTCGAAATCAGATGTTCATCTGACGGAAAATGGATTTTAGTTACAGAAGTTTTTGATTTTTATCTAAGCGTTCTTAAACTCTGTCATTTCAAAAACAGCTTTTGCAAGGGTATAAAAACTTCGGCTCAGACGAAGTTAGCTTGGCCTTCTCGTTATAATATCAAAACTATATTTGTATACACAGTTCGACAAAATCCAATTTTTTTTGAAACCCCGGCATGCGACCGTTAAATTATGATAAAAGGGACCTTTGTAAGCATCACCTCATACCCAGTTTTCCAAATACTTCAATCGTACAATTGGTTAAGGTACCTCCAGAAGGAGTTAAACCTTAAATCTAGAATATCTTTAAAAGCGCACGGTAGATTTTTATTAAAATCAATATTTCTGATGGTATAATGCATTTCCTATTGCGTTTCCCAAAGAGATGGTACTCGACAGCCAAAAAACGGCGAATTGGAGTACCAATTTTATATTTACCCACGAACCACTCCATATGGAATATGAGCTAACTGTGTTTTCATGTTTCACAAAGGAAGCTTTGGTTCGCGGTCTATAGCCAATTTTGTAACTGGCTAGAATTGCCTTAGAACAACATTGACCATTTAGGTTGAAACCAGCTTCACCAAAATTATGTAATAAATTTTATGAGTTAAGTGCTCCATCACCAGCAGGAAAACAGATCATATCATTTAAAAATGTCTTTAGTGGACCTCCAATAAATCTAACAGTGTTATGCTAATTTTCCTTGATCTGAAGCATTCAAAGACTATTTCACTTAAATAGATCTCTGATTTTGGTAATAAGAACCTATTCAGTTTGAATTAATCGAATGGAGATGAGTAACTGCAGCCGTTGATAAATAAAATGCCATGATTGCTGGAAGACATTTTTCGTTTCTTAATATTTTTAACTCAATAACATTTCGTTTTATGGCAAATAGAGTTGGCTGTCTCACAATTTTTAACTTGGTTCAAACAAGCAACCATTTTCGAACCCCTTGATACATTTAGGCGCGTTGTTTTCCCGAAGTCATTACCTCTGATATCACCTCTGATTTCCCTAATCACTTGCTTTGATCGTTTTCGGATTGTCTCCTATGGAAACCTCTGCAAATGTTGAAGACATTTAAAAGCTCGTGCACACTAGCGGCTGAAAGATGTTTTTCTCAAGCATGTTTACGTACTTCGGCTTGCTGAAGTAGCAAAATATCATAAATTCCCAGATGTGACATCTCAAACAAGAAACCCGAAAGCTGCAGCACAAAAGCACACCAGCCGAGTCATATAGGTGGCATGAGCAAAAAAACACCAAACACACAATACAAAGTTTAATGTTATATTTTTTATTTTCGGTGTATTGAAGCTACCTACTACTCGCAATTGTTTTGCTACACGGTTTTTTGGTCCTAAAATGAAAGCGAATGAATATTTTTCAAAACTTTTTTCTGCTTCAAAATTCGAAATGGCCACACTCAAAAGTTTCTGATGTAGCCAATTCCTCAATGCAATCTTGCACCTCGTTTATTTCGTTCTTGTTCTTAGGGTTGGTTTGAATACACATCTGTGGGCGATCCACTGACACATCATCAATATATTGAATAGGATTCCTGGAATGGAAGTGCTGACCATTTATTTTGTCCATATTTAGGCAAAAAAAAGCACTCCTCAAGAGAGTGGTTACTTCACCAATGCCAAATGTTGGGCTTTGTCAATTTCACTTTGCGCATTTTCCGGTCATTAGACCATGCTAGCAACCCGCGGTAGCAATGTTCACATATACATAAAATACCCTTCGTATGCATTTGCAACAGAATTTGAAATGATGCGGGCCTTCTTCGCCGGCGTCAATAGTCCACAAACATAACCATAATAGTTAATGTTTGGACAATGGATTGATGACTATATCTTATAGCTGCCATAGGATCGATCGGTCGGAAAATGGGTCTTTATGAGAAAAACTGCTTTGTTTTCAACGTTAGCGTCCTCAAACTCGTACATTATTAATATTAAATGCTTTCAAACAGATTTGCAAACTTTGGTCCAAATCGGTTGACTATATCTTATAGCTGCCATAGGACCGATTGGTCGGAAAATGGGTTGTTAGTGAAAAAAACTTTATTGTTTTCAAGTAAATCTTAAAATTTAAGGCTTTAAATATTAAAGGCTTTCAAACTAATTTGAAAAAGTTGATCGACATCGGGTGACTATATCTTATGGTTACCATAAGACCGAACGTTCGAAAATGGTTCTTATAGCCTATTTCCACTGGCTTCATTTCTTATCATTTTCATTTCTAAAAATGATGCTGTTTCCATTGACAAATCTTCATCATTTTGATATTCGCAATGCCACGTTGACAAAAACAGCTGAATGGTTTGATTTAAACAACAGGCGCCACTTTCAAACTCACGGGGAGTTTTTGCAATATTTACCCAAAAAAAGACATACCCGGCAGGAAAGCAATTACACTGGGCGAACGCATTGTTAACGCCCTGAATAATCAGCACAAAGCTAAATACACAACTTATTTTGACTAAATTATATTATAAACAAAATTGCGCCTTATTTTTAAATTCAAATCAATAGATTATTGGTGATGACACTTTCTATTTCCAGAGAGTAACGAGTAGTGCCAGAGAGTAGCGAGTACTTTTTAAAAAAATACCAAATTCCTTCGTGGGGAATGCCATCATTTTTGAGAAATGAAGGAAATGAAGGGCAAAATGCAACAACAATTTGTATGGAAGAAATGATATAATTTTCTTCATTTCTTGTCATTTCAAGAAATGAAGCTTCATTTCTTTGGTGGAAATAGGCTATTAGTAAGAAATTTTTGTTGTTTTTAATGTAAGCGTCCTTAAACTCACTGATTACTAATTCTATATGCTTTCACATATATTCGCAAAATTTGGTCGAAATCGGATGACTATATCTTAAGGTTGCCATACGACCGATCGGTCGGAAAATGGGTCTTAAAGAGAAAAACTATTTTGTTTTAAATTTTATCTTTCTTATAGCCTATTTCCACCAAAGAAATGAAGCTTCATTTCTTGAAATGACAAGAAATGAAGAAAATGATATCATTTCTTCCATACAAATTGTTGTTGCATTTTGCCCTTCATTTCTATCATTTCTCAAAAATGATGACATTCCCCACGAAGGAATTTGGTATTTTTTTAAAAAGTACTCGCTACTCTCTCTCACTACTCGTTACTCTCTGGAAATAGAAAGTGTCATCACCAATAAACTGTTGATATGAATTTAAAAAGTAGGCGCATTTTTGTTTAAAATATAAAATAGTCAAAAAAAGTTGTCTATTTAGCTTTCTGCTGATAATTCAGGGCGTTAACAATGCGTTCGCCCAGGGTAATTGCTTTCCTGCCGGGTATGTCTTTTTTTGCCCAAATTTTGCAAAAACTCCCCGTGAGTTTGAAAGTGGCGCCTGTTGTTTAAATCAAACCATTCAGCTGTTTTTGTCAACGTGGCATTGCGAATATCAAAATGATGAAGATTTGTCAATGGAAACAGCATCATTTTTAGAAATGAAAATGATAAGAAATGAAGCCAGTGGAAATAGGCTATTAGACTCGTCGATTGTTAATTTGATATGTATTCATCAGGGCTGCAAACCCAGAAAATTTTTCGGAACCTAATTGGTTCGAACCAAAATTTACCAACGGTAAAGGTTCGGAAATTTGAGGTTCGAGGTTTTTGGGCGTTGGTTTTGGTTCGAACCTTGGTTCGTTGCACGTTTTTCCCCCAATATATTTAAAATAACAATACAATAGGTATACACTTGACGACTAGATACATTGTTAGTCCGCATTTACACAATGAAGCAAACTTCATAAAGTTCCTCATGAAGTTTTTGTTCGTAGGGAAGAGGTGCAGGGGGGCAGTCGAAGCAGGCAAAGTTTTATGGCAAGCTGGCAATGAAGTTTTTCGAAATGTATATGTATATGATGAAAAATTTGTGGCAGTTTTCTCTGATTTGTACCAAAGGTACAAAGAATATTTGTGCAAATATATATAACCGCCAGAACAATGCATCTCTGGCCCTATAAAGTGTATACATGTATTCACTTTCGCATGTGCAAAGTATATCATACAGGTCTGTTCCCATTTTCGAGTGGATTTAAAAAGTAAAACGATTGGAGTTCCGAATCGTTTTGATTATGATGTTCCTGTTTCCGAATGAAATAGAAATGGATTTTCTTTTCGAATGAATGTTCGAATCGTTTTCGAATTTTAATTCAGCTGAATGGCAACCTTAACAATTTCGATCAACCCTGCGCATGCGCTGATGCGGAATTGCGAACGACTCGGTTTCATTTCGATCGTTTTTGCTTTCGCCTACAATGTTTCCTGAGGTAAAACTTTGAAAAAATTTATTTTAAATCAAGTTGTATGCTTAATATATCTATGAATATTTCAAAAACTTCACAATATTTGACTTGTAAAAATAAAAATATTTGATAGACGAAATGTATAACTGTTGACATGAAAATTGTCAATTACTTTTCATTCCACTGACTCAAAGACAAAACTTTTGAAACCGAATAACTTGATCGTTTTTCGGAAACGGGAACAGCTACCAATTCCGATTCCGCCTGATCTGATCGAAATCGAAAACGGGAACAGACCTGATAGTCTGGCTTAACCGACTTTCCGTATTGTTATATTTCTAATTGTCGACTCTGCTGTTACGTACATATTATATTTGGGTACCCAAATAAATTTTATTGTGTATAATCTTTTTTTTTTGAACCGAACCAAAAGATTGGGTTCGGAACGGGTTCGGGTTCATCTATTTTCGTCCTCGTGGTTCGGTTCAGGGTTTGGTTCACAGTAAAAAAAAAAGCCGGAATTCCGGGTTCGAACTGGTTCGGTTCAAAACCGGTTTGCAGCCCTGGTATTCATAAAGATTCGCGAAATTTGGTCAAAATCAGATGTTTATCTATCGGAAAATGGATTTTAGTTACAAAAATTTTTGAATTTTATTTAAGCGTTCTTTAACTCAGACATTTCAAAAACAGAATTTGCAAGGGTATAATAACTTCGGCACAGACGAAGTTAGCTTGGCCTTCTCGTTTAATTTATTATGTACACCATTTATGCAATCGCTTATGATAGTATCTGTTAAGTTTTTGCATGGTATCTTATCGGCGTTTACCCTAAAGATCACAGTAATATCAATCATTATTCAGCATTGTTTCTTTAAAAGTTGCCTACTGAATTGTGTGAGTTTTCTGTTGCATGATACTAAATTTTATCGGTGGGTAATCTTATTCTTAGTCTCCAACTCAATGCTGCTCTCTCGAGCGAGCAAAAGCGTCACAAAAAGACATACCGTACACAGTTGTTTTCGAGGAGAGTTGTCTTTAAAATTTCGTAAATTTAAGTTGCTGTTAGTGCTCAGTACACTTTGATGCACTGCCTTTCCCTAAAAGGAATTTCATTTCAGTTTTTGTCAATTTAATAAACAACAACAACAACATGTGTACGTACATATATATAGTACATATGCTAAACTTCAAACAAAATGTCGCAGAAGCAAATGAAATAAAGTGAGCAACATGCAAGTGGCTACTACTCTGCTGCCATTGGGTTTGTCGTTAAGGTTTGTGCCTTAAAGGCAACTTTGGGTGCACACACACATTTATTAATTTTTTTTTTCACCCAGTTGGGTTGGCTACCTCCCCCCCCCCTACCATGGTGCTCTATGTGTTTGTGTGTGTCTCACAAATTTAAAAGCATTCTCGGGCGATGTCCTGGCAGTTGTGTGGCTCGGTTGTGTATTTTGTTTTATTATTTTGCGGAAGCTGCGCTCCAACATTTATAAAAAGGTTTTTCTTGCTTGCCCGTCTACGTGAGGCAACACACACACCCAACACACAGACAGAACGGCACATTGCTCTGCATTACCGTTATTTTATGACGGAAGTACATTTAAGCTGATTTTGTTTGAAAAAAAAAGGGCTGCTCCACCAAAATTTAAATATTTTTCTTTACGCTTTGCTTCCTTGGTATTTTGTTGTGGCGCTAAAGTTTATGACCAGCCCCAAAAGTTCTCTGCAACTGTCATAAAACAAACACAGATTTTCAACCTCCCCCTCAGTCAATTTGGAGTTGCTCTGTCATCAGTTCATATTTCATAATGTTTTCTACTCAAATTAATTGAAATTTAATACAATTACCAAAAGTTTTGTGTGGGGGTGTGAAAGGCTAAGTGAAAGTCATGAGCCTCACATAAATTGCGCACACACGCACACGCACTTTCAGAGAGTAAATAAATTCACTTGCCTTGAGACGGTGAAATGTCAAAGATATGTGTGGGTTGATATACTACGATATTATGTGTCATGATCAAATCTAAGCTACTACTTGATGTCTAAAGTACTCAACTTTAAGCTGCACTGAAACAATAATTTGAATTTGTTCTGCCTTTGTTCCGGGGTAAACAGACAGCAGGACTTTTATTAAGTAAGTGAACCATTCAGAAATCAAAGCAGCAGAAAAATCTACAAGAAAACGAAATGTGTCGCCTGATTGTCACACCGGCAAATGTCAAGCTCAAGCTCGGATGGGTCGCAGCGTCGCAGCTTCGCCTGGGGGAAAGGACCGCTACACAATGTGCAGACATTTATGGCATGAGATGCAAACTGGCAAAATGCCTGGAGTGGCATTGCCTTGGTATGGCATTCTAATGCCATTCTGGTGACATTTCCGTGGCACGGTGAGAAGCGCATTAGCTTTTGCCCGTTTCCCATAGCATACTTTGTTGGGTCGTAAATGCGAATGCATGTACTTTTTATGCTCGTTTCATAACAAAAAAAAAAAGAGAAAGGGGATTTTATATCAAATTTTAAAAGATTGGATTCTTTCTCTTTGATATCAAACGCCAATATTTAATCCAGTTTCACTTTTTGGCCGCCATTGGCATAAAATGTCATTGTATCACCTGCTCTGCCATTTTGGTTTCCTGTTGAAATTTCGCAAAAAGTGCAAAAAGTGTGAACAATTTTATTGTGCGAATAATGTTTCATGCTAACATGTGTTGCCCACAAGTCAAAATACATTTTTGCATAATTTAAAAAACAAAAAAAAAACGTTTGCATCACTCATACGCCTTGGTGTACAAAGTAACCATATAAAAGTCGCTTTTCAGGTTTTGTATTTTTTTTTGACGGTTTAATTTTTGGTTTCTTTGTTGGTTAAAAAGTACATTTTTACGCTTGCTTAGCTTGGGTAAATTTTGTATGGCCTTTAACGGGGTGTATACAAATTTGGTTAATGCTTTTAAGCATTTCATACTCGAAGCTAAAAACTAAAACTAAAGGTAATGGTAAGGGGGTACCACAACCGAACCACTCTGCGAAGAGTCTGCTCTTTGTAGTGACCATTAAAACGACAAAATAAACAACTAGTAAGAAAGTCGGTCAAGCCCGACTGTAGTATACTCTGACGTTGCTGATGTAGCTGGTTAAGAGATTTTTGGCTGGTTGATGATGTTTGAGGAACACACATATAAGGTCTTGCGGTATTTTTTATTGAATTTTCAATTGTTCAGAAAATTGGTTATAATAATGCGATTTAAGTCAAATATGCGCCGTTTTGTTCGATGACGAGTTCCCAATGAGATGCCAACTTCATAATGTCCCTCTTATAGAAGCTCGCTTCCCTATGGGCAAAAAACTCGGAGAGCCAATTTTCACAGGACTCTCTTGTGGCCAACTTCCGACTACCAAGCTCGTTCGCCATGGACAGAAATAGGTGGTAATCACTTGGTGCGAGATCCGGACTATACGGTGGATGCAAAAGAACCTCCCATCCGAGCTCCCGGAGCTTCTGGCGCGTCACCAAAGATGTGTGTGGCCTGGCGTTGTCCTGATGGAAGACAATTCGGCCTCTGTTGATCAAAGATGGCCTCTTCTGCATGAGTGCTGCATTCAAGCGGTCCAGTTGTTGGCAGTACAGGTCCGAATTGAGCGTTTGGCCATAGGGGAGCAGCTCATAGTGGATGATTCCCTGCCAATCCCACCAAACACACAGAAGAACCTTCCTGGCCGTCAATCCAGGCTTGGCCACCGTCTGGGCAGCTTCACCGCTTTTCGACCACGACCGTTTGCGCTTCACGTTGTCGTAAGTGACCCACTTTTCATCGCCAGTCACCATCCGCTTCAAAAACGGGTCGATTTTGTTGCGATTCAGAAGCGATTCGCATGCATCCATACGGGCAAAAATGTTTCTTTGCGTCAAGTCGTGTGGCACCCATACATCGAGCTTCTTTTTGAATCCAAGCTTCTTCAAATGGTTTATAACGGTTTGATGACTCATGCCCAGCTCTTGGCCGATGCTACGGCTGCTACTATGCCGGTCTCTTTCGATCAATCGCATCGATTTTATCGCAATTTTTGACGACAGGCCTTCCGGACCGTGGCGCATCTTCGATCACCTCACCTTCGACACCAGAACGAAAACGTTGAAACCATCGTTGTGCGGTGGAAATGGAAACTGTATCGGGTCCATAAACTGCATAAATTTTATTGGCAGCATAAGATGCATTTTTGCCTTTATCGTAGTAGTACTGTAAAATATGCCGTATTTTCTCTTTATTTTGCTCCATGTTTGCGACGCTGTAACTCACGAACGACTAAAAACAAACAACAATAAATCAAACACGTGTTAGCGCGTGAAAAGAGCTTTCCAAAAAGCTCTAGCGTGAACCGATGCGACGAATACAACTAGAACTACGCGCTTGCAAAGACAAGCTTGCGGAAATACCGCAAGACTTTTTTGACAACCTTATATGTACGTCCGTGATCGAGGAAAGATTAAGCCGCCGAATCGCATTTTGTGTGTGGGTAAGAACACGCCAAAAATGTGTTTAAGTGTATGCTGTAGATATCTTTTTTTTGGTATGCGAACCATGTTTTGGTGATCTTCCAGAGATACGCCAATGCACCGTTGCATGGAGAATCGTTCTATGGAACGGTATGGACTAAAACCCAACCAGTCGCCTTCTGACTTGCTTTTCCTCCGCCGGGACTGCCAATTAAGGTATTACTACGGCGGGCAGGTAGTAGCATTTTGCCATTTCTGCTAATGCTGCTGTCTTGCAGCCTGCTCGTCAATCCTGACTTGTCTCATTATTGTTAAGATGAGCGATGCCGCGACTTCCCACACATCCTGTGAGCTTATCATCATTCTGATCAGTCCTCTCGGCGTGAAAAGCTCTGCCGCTAGTCTTGAACCTCTGACACTCAAACACAACATGTTTTGCAGACTCCACTTGGTTAGTGCAGGAGAGGCAACAGGGTGTATTTACGTGTTTAAAGCGGTGTAGGTACTCCCTAAAACATCCATGGTTTGTAAGCCACTGGGTCAGGTGGTGGTTTACTTCTCCATGGCTTCGGTTAAGCCACTCCTCTATGTTCTGAATGAGTTGGTGGGTCCACCTTCCTGTTTCCGACATGTCCCAACTCTCTTGCCATGCTCGGAGACTCCTATTATGCACATCTTGCGCAGATATTACCGTCTGTCGTACTTTACTCGCTTTTGCTTCTAGGTCGAGGGGCATACTGTTAGCTATTACAGCTGCTGCAGCGTCCGAAACCGTCGAATCGACAAACGCCGATGCGCCTTTTTGGCTTCTCGTGTGTACGGCGGAAACTCGGTTGCATCCACCCATACCGGGGCTGCTTACTGCAGTGTGGTTTTAGCCACTGTTGCTAGGAGCCGTCTTGTAGAGGGCTTGGGCCCGCCCATATTTGGCATCAGCCTAGCCAGTGCATTCGCCGTTTTTGTTGTTTTCCCACCAGCGTACCGAAGGTGATCCCTCCTGTCGAATAGTATCCCCAGGTACTTCAGATGATCAGCTGACCGTTTCCTTGCATCGCCTATCGCTATCTCGATGCTCTCCACCTTTTTTCGGCTGCTTATGAGGATTATTTCCGTTTTGTGTTCTGCGAGGCTTAATTCTACCTGCCGTTGCCAGCTTCTGGTAGATGCAATTGTGCAGTTCATTTTTTGGGTTATTTCTTCCAGCGTCTTTGCGACGACTGTTATGGCTATGTCGTCTGCGCACCCGTGTATCGCCGCTCCAGTTGGTTTGCTGATACTTAGCACTCCATTGTACATCACGTTCCATAGGATAGGTCCAAGTACTGAGCCTTGTGGAACTCCTCCTGTGATGTTATACGTCTGTGGTCCTATTTCAGTGTCGTTCAACAAGACTCTGTCATCAAAATATTGTGCGACGATTCTATTGAGGTAA
This sequence comes from Lordiphosa magnipectinata, assembly GCA_037044535.1. Lineage (NCBI taxonomy): Eukaryota > Metazoa > Arthropoda > Insecta > Diptera > Drosophilidae > Lordiphosa > Lordiphosa magnipectinata. The sequence continues at coordinate 37,022 of JBAMBO010001752.1, read as the reverse complement.
TGTGGCATGCGCATTTCGCTCATTGCGCTGAGGATATGGTTCCAGTTTGCCGAGTTGAATGCATTGCGAACGTCCAGCGTAACCAGCGCGCAATACTGCTTCGACCCGTATAGCCATCGTTCTCCCTCAATAGCCCTTTGGGCTATATTTTGCACCTTCTGCCGGGTCTAAATCCATACTGCTCATCCGCCAGTCCGGAGCTTCCCTCTGTGGTTTCTTCCATTCTCTCACAGATTACTCTTTCGAAGAGCTTTCCGACTGTGTTTAGGAGGCAGTTTGGACGGTAGGATCCAGCGTTGTTTGCAGGTCCTTTGTTCTTTGGAAGAAGAACCAGTCTTTGCTGCTTCCAGCCTCATGGAAAGACTCCCTCCATAAGGCATGTTTGGAATACCTTCCGAGATACCTCCGGTTTTGACGATTTCGCTGGAAATTCCGTCCAATCCGTGGGCTTTCTTTGCTGGTTTTTTCTCTGCTGCAATACCGTCACTATGTGTGCTGCTTGTCCACAGAGGGTTGCTGTTCCTCTGCGCTGGGAAGAGGGTTTCAACAATTTCCTTCATAACCTGTGGGTTGGTTGGAGCCTTTCCACCTTTTACGAGTTTGTTTCGCATCATTTTATATGCTGAACCCCAAGGGTTTCCTTCTACGCTATCAATAAGTTCTTTATATGCATCCGCTTTGCTTTTTTCTATTGCTTTTTTAAACGCCTTCCTTTTCTGCTTGAACTTTTCTGAGAGCTCTTCCCCTGGCTCTTCTTGCTCTCCTCCTAGCATTTAAGCAATCTGTCCTTATTGATGCGATTTCAGAGTTCCACCAATATGCTACAGGTCTTTTTGTGCGCCTTCCCTTTCTTGCCATTGTCGCATCACATACTGCAGTTAGAGCCTTTGAAAGATCCCTTGCCATTTGATCAGCCGTACCATCATTCACGGTCATATCCATTATCATATACTCAAGCATCTTATTGTCGAGTGCTGTGGTTTTCCACGACTTGAAGCAGCATTGTCGTACTCCTCTGGTGTATAGGTGACTACTAGGGGGTACTAATTTGAATTCTATCATTGAATGATCGCTGAGGGTCGTGGTTTCTGACACTTTCCAGTTTATCTGCCGCGATATCGAGGGACTGCCAAACGTGACGTCTATGTAGGATGATCCCCGGCCATTATCGAAAGTGGGGGTCGCTCCACCGTTGAGTAGTACCAGATCGAGTTTGTACAGGGCTTCAAGTAGAACACTACCCCTTTTGTTAGTAATTGTAGATGTCTTCAGCATGTGTGCATGTGTGTGCGGGCTGCGGGCGTTTGAGTGTGTGAACACCTGACTAAAAAATAACCTGAAATCGCTGTTTCTGTTGAGAATCTGGTTTTCTGCTGTCGAAAAGTGCACCCTGCTGCAGTTAGCTGCTGAGCGAAAACTGCTATTCGAACTGAATTTTACGACGGGCATCCATTCCATGGCTTTTACTTCTCTCAAAATGCAAGTGAAAACTTAATATTTTGGTAACCACTGCTGGTTAACCTAATTTGTGTTCTTATCTCCATAGGGAAACAGAGAATTTGTGTAGAGTTTGACTTGCAAGACAAAACAGACAGCTCAAGTTTCCCAAACACGTAATAAATTTGTATAAATTGCTTTCACAACAATGGAAACAAACGTTAAAGCCTAATTTCAAAAACCGCAGCCATTTCATTGAGTGACCACAAAACCGCTACACGCCGAACGTTCGTTTGGCCACTTGCTGCTCATAAATCAGTGGAACGCTGTTCATCGCTGCTTCATAAATTGCATTACCAAAATAATAAATCAATAACATTTTGATTGAACTAAATGGCATTATTGACAGCCAAAATCCCCATCCCCACGACAGCCAACGTGTCTGCCTGTCTGTCTGCGCATTTATGACATAATTTAATTTATTTCTTTAAATTCATTTTCCACCAAAAAAAAAAAAGTACACAAACGTATTTTGGGACTAAATTGATTTTTATTAAGCACAGCGGCATGAAAAATTCAAGTGATTTTATTATCAATGGCAACAGAAAAAAAGACTGCAAAATACATCAGATAAAAGTGCCAAATGAAAATTAAGTAAGAGAGGAGAGCTGCCAGGCAATTGGCACCCAAGGTGGGCACATACAAGTGGATAGGAGCCATTCCTGAAGTCCATAACACCTTTTAATGCGGCAGAAAAACAGAAGCAACTCTCTAAAACAGGGAGAGATATTGGAAAATAAAAGGAATAATATTGATTGATTTTTATTTTGAAAGTATTACCGTCAGAGACCTGTCAAAATTGGACATAAAAAAGCGAGTAAATCGGAATCGACCAAAGTTTTAATAACTTGATCAGTTTTTTGATGTGAAACATCTTTAATTTCGGTTCGGAAGATTTTAATAGGAGTAAAATTTGATTTTAGCGTCACGTGACGATGACGTCATGCATATTTTTTGTTGTTGTTTTGTGGAGTATTGAAAAAGGGCTGGTTAAAAGGGGGAAAGTGGGGGAAAAGTGACTAAACAGTGTCTAGACAGTGACTAAACAGTGACTTGACAGTGACTTAACTGTGACTTAACTGTGACTTAACAGAGACTTAGCTGTGGGTTAACAGGTACTTGACAACGACATAACAGTGACTTAACAGTGATTTAGCAGTGCCTTTAATTTAGCATCATGTTTCACATCAAAACCTCGTGGGTGTTAACGAAACTCAGACCTTTTTTGCAGTTTAACCGTTCTTTTTGGTTCTTTCGCGATAATTAAAGCTGATCTATATATACATGAATGGAGCGTGGAAACTTGAAAAAGTCTGAGATTTGTTCTTAATTGTAAAATTCTTAAAAGTTGGCGCTGTTCGAACTCATTTTGACTTTCAGTTCAATTCCATTACAGTTCAACATGTGGAGCAGTAGGCGGTCATTCCTTTTAACAGTTTAGCATACATTGTTGCTGGTTTGTCCAGTAAGATGATACAGATTAATGAAAAAATATACTTGCAAACGAACTGTTCTGTTTGTACAGGAGACAAACTCTCGGAACGGTTTCAAACAATGAACGGAGTAAAACAAGGATGTCTCATGTCACCACTGCTATTTGCGCTGTACCTGGATGACCTTCACGAGCACACAGGAGGTGGCCTATACATTGAGAACACCCACATAAGGCTGTTATTGTATGCAGACGATATTGTCATCGTAGCGGACGTTTCAACTAATGATTGGAAAACTGTAGTTATAATGCACATTATGGGGCATAGAAGTAAATTAAACCAAGGTCCGAGATCATAATATTCCGAAAGGAGGCATTGAAAATGTTGACATTTCAGGCAGAACAGGTGAAGGTAGTACAAGAGTACAAATACCTTGGAGTTGTTTTGACGTCAACAATGAGCTTCAAAAAACATGCGAAGCGAAGGCGAGCATAAACTCAGTGTGGGCAAAATTTTGAAACAAGGGAACCCTAAATCTAGCTGCAAAATGGGAAATATTCAACGCTATCAGCAGAACGGTGCAGTGTTATGGAGCTCAAATATGGGGAGGAGAAATAAGCGACGAGGCGGATCAATTACAGCGATAGTTTATTAAGAGGATACTAAAGCTGCCAGACTGTACTCCAAATTATATTTTGGCAATAGAGGCAGGACTGGAGGATGGGCACATTTACAACTTAACTCTTCATCTTAAATACCTGGCACGAGTACTATTTGAGTATGAAGAATCTCGAGCTAGCTAAGAAAATTATGCACAATAACTTGGGATGGTTTTCTAAGCTCTAAGACATGTGCGAACAAAATGGAGTAACTCTGGAGAGTAACGCATCGCACTTTGGATGGATTGAAGGCAACATACAGCTACTCACTGCGCTTAAAGAAGAGAGTCGAAACCAACCCTTACTCAAGGCCGCAGGAAGCGCAGTGAGGATATATAAAGATTTAAACCATGAGGTAGGACCTTCATACTGCAACGAGCTGTCCGATATCAAACAATTTCCGCTCCGACAAAATTGTCAGCGTCTCCGTACAACGCTTTCGGGTGAATCTCTTAATTGGAAACATTTCTTGCAACACAACAAGAAGTGCTACGTTTGTTTTCAAATGACGTTTTTATACTCTGTACCGAAGGTACATAGAGTATATATTAAGTTTGTGCAAAAGTATGTAACAGGGAGAAGGAATAATTTCCGACCCTCAATATTATTTAGCGATTTGCTGAAGGAATGATAAAGATCAGATGAACGGTACTCAAGCTATGGGAAAAAAGGCCAGTTAACACAACCCCAACCCACCACATGGCACCACAGCATTCCATTTAACAGAGACAAGACAAGAGAAAGAGAGCGAATGCGAGCGGCAGCCTGAACTGGTACAGAGTATATTATAGTCGGGCTTGACCGACTTTCTCACTTGTTTGATGGTGAAATTGTAAATGAACGAAATTACAATCCAACATTCAAAGTAATGTAACCAACATTAGCGATGAACGCTTATACAGCAATACACTGTTAGTGCCTATGCGCGCGGCTATAGCTATGCGCAAAACAACATCTGGTGTAAAGGTACACTGTGAAAAAAAATCAATCCAAAACGAAGATTATAATCTTGAAACGAGACGAAACGGTATCAGAATTCGACAGAGACGAGATAATCTTAACCCAAGATTATAACTTCAATTTATATCTTAATCCAACAATATTGAATTAAGATGAAACAATTTCAGTTTTTAATATGAAAAAAAAAGACAAAAATAAATTAAGCATATCTTATTTTTAGGTTATGGGTGGGTGGGAGAAAAGGTGGTGTAATTTGGTTGGTTTAGTTAGTTGTTTTAGTTTATTAACATTTTCTTCTTTTTGAAAAACTTATATAAATTGTAAATTATTAATCCGCCGATACTGGGATTTAAGCTGCACTGAAACACTGACACCACCGCCTTACCAACGATCGTCAACTGTTAGGCTCAACCAGTTGCAGTATACGAGCAGAGATTTTCGCAGCCTGAGTTCTTATACTGCAACTGGCTGCGCTTAACAATTGACCCCCCACGGCAAAATCGACTAATCGGCCGTGCCAATGTGTTATTGAACAAAGAGGTCGTGGTTTGAGTCACAGGAGAGGTAGGTGGGTTGCTGCATTGCAACCGAAAATTGTTTTTTTTAGCATAATTAATCTATATCAGGGGTGTCCTGGAAATCTCTAGAGATTTTCGTATAAACGATTGCACTTCGAACTTAACTTGGACTATTTTATTTGTGAAGTGAAAAGAATAAGATCGGCTACTAGATCATATGGAAGGGAAACCGTACGCATTAAATCTCCTTGGCTTTGAGCAGGCGGTTTCAAATCTCTTGTGTCCCTTTACATATAAAGTCAAACAGGAGGTTTATACGACAACCTCTAGAGATTTCTGGGACACACCCATATATGGGCATTTCCACAGAAAGGTAAACCAAAACCCGAAAACATCTATTCATTAAATGCAGCTAACTTATCCCATGTATACCAATATAAGTTCCTGAATCAACATTTGTATGTTATTTATGATTACACAAAAGGATACATTCATAAATTTAGGAAAAGCAGAGAAAGGCCTGTCACGTAACGTATGTCACGTTGCTCATCATAATGAGTCAAATATGGAAAAAAAAACCATTTATTTTTGAGCGAATCAGTTATAAATATATAGCTACATTATTGCAGATCATATTAAAGTTAGTTGCATTAAAAAACTCGAACGCATTCCACAGAGTTTTGCTCTTTTATGAAAACAGACAAAACGCACTTCCGTATTATGTCACGTTGTGTATGCCTTTTTGTCTGCCTGTATAATCTCTGCTTTTACATTAAATATAGTGCTACCAAACTGCTATCCAAACACCAATATGCGTAAATTTATCGTACTATTCTTCTATGTTTTTCTTCATATCAAAGGCTAAAAAATTCGTACGATTGTCACGTTCGTAGCTGTGGAAATGCACATATATCAAAAAAAAAATTTCAACTGAAGCTTTACAGAAAACTGTAGGATGGTTGATAAGTTGCGTAATGATAAATCTTGTTTTTAAGATTTGTAAGCTCATTTCAAGGGTTTTTAATCTTGTTTTTATAAGATTTCAAGGTTCTGGAAAATCTAGATTTTAGATTGATTTTTTTTCTCAGGATATGAAATATGGAGTTTGATACTTTCTAAATTCAAAACTGGTTCCGAAAAAGCTTGTACAGGCTCAAATGTTAATAGTGATTTTCAGCCAATTGAATTTGAAATATAAATCAATCTCATAAGAAACATATTCACACAACTAAAAGGACCCGGGCAATGCCGGGGTATTTAGCTAGTTTCTTAGCATTGAATAAAAAGCATATATGGTGCAAGTGACTAGCTCTTCTTCTAGAAGCCAAAAAGTTTTTATTATGACATTGGTTCTCCTTGGTATGGTTGTATGCTGCTTAGTTTTTCTAATTTATTGATAACAGATGTGTCGCTTCTTTAAGGGTTTTGTCTTAATCTTAATCTATTTTTAAACGTCTCTTACTTTAGTACCAAACGCAGGTACCTGGACTCACAATGCACTGTTCAAATATCTTTGAACAAACATATTGAAAGTTTTAACAAGATTGATCCCAAAATTGTAAAAGTTGTGAGTTTATTCTCCAATTGCGTGGGCGGAAGTGGCTTTAATATGGTATAAGTGTTTTCTTTATGAAACAGTTTAACAACCCTCCACAACATTCAAATCCACAAAAAAATTTCCCTAATTTCGATCAAATGCGAAAACATTTTGGTAGATCCTGCAACTGTTTTGTTTGCTCTTTAATCAGAGATTTGCAGAACACCCTCGTCAGACAACACAACACGCACCCAGCAAGCCCACAACGTTATCAGAAGTTTGTATAGCTCTACAGAGGGGCGAAACTGCTGCTGGTTTTTCGTTTTGTTAATTTTATTTGCATGTTTTTATGCCTTTTTATTTATTTCTTTATATGTACGAGCCGTTGACTTCAATTTGGTTTCGTTTATTCTTTTTATTTTGGTGGCTGCTTGCAATAAATTTTTGACAACATTGAAAGGCGGCAGCAGCCGCAGAAGCAGCAGCACGTGATTGAAACGAGCCAAGACACACACGCACACATTTACATAAGCTGTATCTGTATGTAACAGACACCACAGCCGGAGGCCATTCAGCAAATCCTACATATCTAACTGTGTGTGTGTGTGTGTGTGTGTATGTGCTTTGGAAAATAGGCAATGTGCGGAAATTTTGATTTTTCGCCTGAGTTGGCAACGTGTTGCCCCAAAAAAAACAGCCAAAGAAAATAAAACTTGCACAGCAAGTTTAGTTTTGTGTCTGACTTACAGCGAAATCAAATTAACTTGTGCATACTTTTGCCCCAAAATGCTTCGACGTGACAGCAAATCGCAACCGGAAGTCGTCGTGTGTGTGTGTGTGTCTGTGTGTGCGCAAATGTATTCACGTCAATTTTTACATTTTGTCATTAACTCGACAAATTTGGAACTTGTGCGCGACATTTCGCCCGAGGTAATTACAAAATGAAGTGCACACTGCAAAAGGTAGAGAGACAGAGACAGAGAGAGAGAGAGGAAAAAACAGTCATAAAAAGTCAAATGAATTTGTCTTTTACTTTCAGCGAGCCGCACCCGAAATGCAAATATGTTTTGAATTGCTTGATATTTTTAATGGTTGTCACGCTTGACGATATCTGCGAGCAGTTGGTTATGGTTTGGTGGAGTACAAATAAAGGTCCGCTTTAACTGACTTGACAAATTGCCCGTTTTATTTTTTTTTACTCAACAAAAATCCAACCAAAAATACAGATTATTTTCGTTATAATTAAGTCGGCAGATATAGAAGTAATATTTCTGTTTTGTTGTTTTGAGAGCTCGGTAGTTTTATTCGATTTATAGGACATTGGCTCGGCATTGCGTGAGCTAAAGATAGAGCGGCCGTTATAAAAGACGGCCTTGCATAGTTTATGGCTAAGCGTAGTGCAAAAACAACTTCATAAGTGTTCTCCCTTCTCTTGAAAATTAGAACGCAACCACAGATATGTGTTTGCTGTTTGCATCGTCTTTAATATAGATTTTGTTGTTAGGGATCGAATGTTTTCGTGTTTATCAGACAGCTACGAGCAGCTACGCATATTAGCAAGCAATAATCGATTTTCTCTTTTTATTTCTTGAGGTGGTTTTTTGTTGTTGGTGTCTACGCGGCCGTAAGCTGGCTCTGCCACTAAGAATTTCGGGGAAATCTTTGAGAAACAATGGATACCAAAAAAGCGATCGTTGCTTGGGTTGTGTGTGCTGTGGCGCCGTCCTGCTGAGTCCCATAGTTGTTCATGTCGTTAGCAGTCGAAATTGTCATGAATAATGCTGTTCATTGACGGTTACGGCTGCTTCAGCATCGATTTCGAAGAAGAACGGTTAAATAATTCTTTCCGTACAGAAATCCGCCTCAAATAGTCCCGTGTTAGTTCTTGGAAAAGTTTTCATTTTGGTCAATTTGGTTTACTCACTGGCCAATTTGAAAATATAAAGCCTCATACATCACTCATGAAACTTTATGCCAGAAATCGCTGATTCATGGATTTTGGGCAAGATACTTCCAATCCCAAAATCGAAAAACGAGTTTCGGCCCATATTAATCCTTCCGTTCCTCTCCAATGCCTTTGAGCAGGTACTTGCAACGCAACTACAAGAATTCTTTGCCACTAACTCACTCACGAGCGAGACACAATCTGGTTTTAAAAGGCATCGAAGTTGCACAACAGCACTCCTAAGCATCACTGATGACATACGACAACAAATGGACGAAAATAATATTATACTACTGACGCTTCTGGATTTTGGCAAAGCCTTTGACACAGTAGATCATAACATACTTTGTGCCAAACCGGATCATTTCTACAATATCTCCTCTACTGCCACCAATCTCATAAAATCGTACCTATCGAATAGAATGCAAGCAGTAGTCTCCGGGAAAAGAAAGTCCAACATGCTACCTATAGTTCAGGGTGTCCCACAAGGCTCAGTACTTGGACCATTTCTGTATATATTAATGACCTGCCTGATTGTTTGTTGAACTGTAATGTCCATATGTATGCTGATGATGTCCAACTGTATGTGAGTCGATCGTTATGTGAAATTGATTTGTGTGTTAGGCAGTGCAATGAAAAAGTTTCCATAGTCAGCAGACGGGCGCAAGCGAATATCTGTCTTCCCGGGTCTTCCCCAGTTACCAGATCCTTCGGCCATGCGCTTTGGGTTTGAGGATTAGTGCTAGCATAATTTACAAATATTATTAACAAGGAATATATTAAATAAAACAACATTGCCTTTTAAAATAATCCAGTTAAGATTACATTTCTATATACTAAGGCTCTAATCACATAACTCTGTAGCTTTGACCAGTCCGCGCCGTTGAGGATGTTTAATATTTCGTGCGGAAACAGGGTACATTTTCCGAAAATTAAGAGCCCGCAGAACCTCCAATGAAATGGATGACATTTTCTAGCTCTCTCCTGTTACAGGGAGGGCAGTTTGTGTCACTCCTTGTGACATTCGGGCTAAAGTTCAAGTTTAATATCTAACCTCTGGCCATAAAAACGATCCATATTCCTTCAATGGGGAACTCATCGGGGAAATAATTATTCTCTCCCATATCGTAGTGCAGCTGCCCATAAATTAATCGCTCAGAGCTTCTCCGGGATTCTTCAACCAATTTCAGCTTATATGCTGCATCCATTTAAATTGTGATGTTTTTAGCCCAAGTTTTCCATGTCGCGTTATCTTCAAGATTCAGTCGAACTCCATGATCCGTGGCTAGATAGACCCACTCTCTGAAACTTTGCAGACGTTCATTTAATATATATTCTGCCAGGTACCCTTCTTTCTTCAATGGTTATGGCTTTTTGCATATAATCGAAGTGCAGATTAACTGTATATACATGAAGTAACAATAGTCCGGTCTCCAGATATAACATTTTGTTCGGTGTGTATTGTGGTAGACGAAAGATTTTCTTAAGAAAGTATCTTTGAAGACTTTCCACTTCTTCGTATCGTCGTATCCCCCATACTTGTGCTCCATAACACATTATTGCCCTCACTGCGGCACACAGCTTATACTCTGTGCTGGTAGGAACATTTTTTTTTGCCTAGTATCGTTCTCCAAGTACTAGTTAATTGTGAGCACCCACTCTTTGATATTGTCTTGCAAAGCCTTGGGTGTTTCTGCGAAGACCACTATATCATCTGCGTATAATAAGGTTTTTTTTGCCAGGCCGATTATTGTGAGTCCTTTCGGAAGGAATTCCACTAAATCATTTAAGAATATTGGAAAGAGAACAGGGCTCAGCCAGCATCCTTGGTTAACTCCAGACTCCGTAGGAAACCATTCGGATAGCTTTGCGCCATCCCAAACTGCTGCTTCATTGCTTTCATACATACACACCTGATCATATTAATAGGTACACACCGGAATTTTTTAATTTTTTTCGTACTTTTAGTGTTGACAACTTTTTAATTTTTGGTTTTTTGTTGTTGTCAATGTCTGGCCACACTGTGACAAAGAGTTGAAAGAGGGGCTGCCCCGTATATCAAAGCTTTTCTATAAATTGCGAGTCCACCACACATTTCGCCTGATCATAATAATAGGTACAGTCTCCGTTTCTCACAAGTATCAAGTGAATAATTTTGTAATCAGTGACCTTTTGGTAACTAAAGGTAAATTAAGTGTAGCTCCTGTCAATACAGAGAATTAAACATTTATTTTTTTTTAGAAAAAATGGGTCGAAATTCTCATTGTACTAAAGAAGAAGCTCGATTGGTTCTTAGTCTGAGAAAAGAAGGCAAATCTTTACGAGCCATTGCCAAATTAATGAACAGGTCTCATAATTTTGTTAAAAATGCATTAGAAAGAAAACCAAGACAGGAAACCCGTGGAAGGCCACAAAAAACAACAGAAACCCTTGACCACTACATAGTAACTTTGAGCAAAAAGGACCCACTTAAGTCATCGAAGGCTATTGCAGCCGAAATTGGGAACTCAGTTGGTGCTCCAACTATCCAAAGACGACTACAAGATGCCAACCTACCAGGAAGAATTGCCAGAAAAGTCTCACTTATGCGCAAACAAAAAATATCACCATGAGGCAAACTTTAGCAAGGGACCACAAAGACTGGGTAGGATGCACCGGGGAGAAAAAATGGAGAAACATATTATGGAGCGATGAAACCAAGATTAATTTGTTTGGGAATGACTGTGAAAGGAATGTTCGACGCCCTAATGGAAAGGAATTCCATCCACGGTTTACAAAAAAAACAGTCAAACATGGAGGTGGCAATATAATGGTATGGGGTTGCTTCTCCTGGTACGGCGTAGGTCCAATTTATCAGACTACGAACAAAATGAATGCTGAAGAGTACAAATCCATATGGGAAACAGTTATGGTACCGTATGCTGAGGAAAATATGCCATTACGTTGGGTATTTCAGCAAGATAATGATCCTAAACACACATCAAGGCTGTTATCTAAATTTTTCGAGGACCAAGTAAGTTGACGTTCTGAAGTGGCCAAGCCAATCCCCCGACCTTAACCCCATTGAAAACTTGTGGGGAGACTTAAAAAAGGAATTGGCAAAGCATTCATTTTCAAATAAACAAAAATTATGGGAAGGTGTCCAAAAACTGTGGTATGAGACACCAGTAGAGACCTGCCAGGCTCTTATTAAAAGTATGCCAAAAAGAATAGCAGTAGTGGCCAAAAATAGGGGTGGATACACTGGATACTAAGTTAGGAAATACTAATTTATCTAAAAAAAAGAACACAAAATGGAAATTAAAATTGTTTTCTTACCAACACATGAAGTGTACCTATTATTATGATCACACTGAAAACGTATCTGAAACACAAAATGATATCTTTTATGTTATATTATTCGATGTTACAATTAAGTTTATTTTATTAAAAACAAATAGTTTAAGAACCAATGAGAACAAATTTTAAGTTTGAAACAATGAATAAAACTGTTTTCTGTTACCTTAAAGTCAGAGTTGATGTGTGTACCTATTAATATGATCAGGTGTGTACTTTGCAAAGTTTGTATAAATTTCTCAGCTTATACATTAGAGTCCTACTAAGTTGTTTACACTTTACCGAAACGACACATACTGAAAAAGAAAGCCTAATGATGAGGCATCAAAATGAAGTTGGTTGCAACATTGTCCGATTTTTTTACAAGTAATAATTTTGGTTGTAAGCTATTTTTTTAAGCATTATGCAACAGTGTGTTCTGGTATGAATGTGAATCACTACCTTGGGTAACTAAAATTTAATAATGCAGTCATTTTTCCGCATTGTCAGTTCTCTTAATTCCCACACACAAAATTCGAAGTATTTGGAGTTTGTATGCATTCGCCTTTATGGCCATCACTTCCTTTTGGCCAATTCCCTGCCATACTATATCAATGTAATTGTCAATTTGGTGGTTGCGGCCATGTTTTCTATTGTTGCTCTCCTTTCTGCTGTTGTGGTGAGGCCTGTCCGGTCAAAGATTAAACACATAATGGGCGCGTGTCCACATTCCATTTCTCTCTCTCTCTATATATATGGATGAGCCGCGTTTTTAATAACATTTTATGCCAGCAATAAATGAGCCGTTAAACGCTTAAAGTTGGCCAGAGCCTTTCCCTAAGTGTGTGTGTGTGTGTGTGAAGAATTTTATTGCCGCTTTATTGTGGGTTGCCCAAGACTTAGCCAAGTTGAGCGTCATAAACGGGTTAATGACTTGGAAGTTGGTTTTAATGCGTTAAAAAAATGTTGAGCATTTCTCTGCCACTCAAGTGTCGGTTGGTCCTTTTCGCCTGCTCTCATGTGTTTTTATCAATTTAATGTCGCTTGTTTGTTTGGCTCTGCCAGCAATATGATTATATATATTTTTATGGGCTAATTTTTAATTTGTTTGCACATGTTTTGCGGGTTGCCTCACCATTTTTTATCGCCATTTATTTGGCCAACTTTCTTCTGAGCATAAATGGCCAACCAGTTGCGTAGCTATTTGGCTACCCTTGCCAGCAAATGTTACACATTTCCGTTTGCTGGGCCCACACACACACAGTTTTATTTAACACACTATGCATTGTTTGTGGCATGTGGCATGTGGTTGGGGCATAAATATTTTATGAAGCCATTTTTTGATTTATGCCTCGGCAAAGCATTCGTTTAGGTGTTAATAGTTGCGTGTGAGTAACTTAATGTGTGGCCACATTTTTTTGTAATGAACTGGGGAAAAGTTGGGGGACAGAAATTAAAAGTAAATAAATCATCGAACTCAATTAACAGAATTTACAAGTGATGCACTAGACCTTGAGCTGGCAAAATTATAGTAAAGTATTTAAGTGTCAACAAGAGTTTCGATTTCCCAACTGAAGTTTAGTTAAAAAGTTCCCTACATTCTTGGGCCTGATTATGCCCATTTGATAATCCCAATATCAAACAAGAGCAAAACAGGAACTTAATGGCGGATGTGGCTAACTCAAACTGCTGGCTTTTGTTAGCCAGACACACACACACACAAAAGAACACACGCATGCTATGCTAATATTATCCCTATGCCAGTGATTGTGGGTTAAGGACATTTTTATGTATGCACACGCATGTGCGTTGCCGTGGCCATATGTGTTGGATGTGTGCGTGCATGTTAAATAAGCGTAATGCCACTATTATTGGACGCATTACAAACAAAATGAAAGTGTACACACACACACACACACACACACACAGAAGCTTCTTCCTCTTTTAGGGATTTGACATGTGGTTAATATTTTTTGGGATCATCCCATTGTTTCTTGACCAAAGGGATTAGGGCTCGGCAACTCAAGGCAAAAATGTTTCAAGCCTAAAAGTTCAGTTTCCGTGCTAGTGGCACACCAAAATACTCATTAACAGAAATCAGGCATCGATTTTTATTTTGCAACAACTGAAAAGCAATTTCCTGCAAAACCCACCAAATGGCAAGCAAAATTTCTAAAACTCGACACAGGGCCAAAACCATTCTTGTCATCATCATCAACACATTTGCCACGAACTAAAGTTTTTGTTGTATACAGAACAAACGTCCGCCCCCAATTTCACCCACCTTTTTACCACACAAAACGTCAACCCACATAAAGTAAAATAAAACCAAAATCAAGTGCAAAACTAGTACCAAAAAATACATAGAAATACGAGCGAGGGGAGTATGAGAAATAAGTGTATAAGCGAGTGTCAATAAGCATCTGTTTAATGCAGAGCTGCAAACCGGTCTGGAGTCTCCTGGATTTTTGGAAAGTTCAAGTTCGAACTTGAAGCGGAGCACAAAAGATTAAAAAGGGTTCGGTTCCAAAAAAATAAAAAATTGAGGAAATCTAACTTCGGCTCGACCGAAGTTTACATACCCTTGCAGCTTGATGGCGCGTTTACTTTGAGCATTTGTTTGCCAGTTTGTTATATGGCAGCTACACGATATGTTCATCCGATTTTGACCGAACTCCCCAAAATTGTGTGAAAACTGATAATATTCACAATTGGAAGGTATAAAGACGCTACCATTGAAAACAAAAAAGTTTTTCTCACTAGAAATACTTTTTCGACCAATAGTTCCTAAGGCAGCTGTATGCTATAGTCATCCGATTTGGATCAAACTTGGTAGAATTGTGTGGTAGCATATAATATTGATCAGTAAGAAGTTTGGGAGCGATAGCACTTAAAACAAAAAAGTATTTCCTGCTAAGACTTTTTTTCAAACTTATCTTTTGTATGGCAGCTATTCTATATAGTTGTCCGATTTTCATAAAACTTGGTGGAATTATGTAAAAGCATAGAAAACTTTGAAATACGAGGATTGGGGACGTTTGCGTTGAAGACAAAAAAGTTTTTCCAACTGAAACTACTTTTTCGACCGATAGTTCCTATGGCAGCTATGTGCTATAGTCATCCGATCTTGATCAAACTTGGCAGAATTGTGTGGGAGCATATAATATTGTAGCGAAAGCATTGAAAACAAAAAAGTTTTACCTACTAAGACTTTTTTTCAGACTTATCTTTTGTATGGCAGGTATACTATATAGTTGACCGATTTTCATAAAACTTAGTGGAGTTATGTGAAAGCATGGAAAACTTAGAAAAACGAAAATTTGGCACGTTTGCGTTGAAGACAAAAAAGTTTTTCTAACTAAAACTACTTTTTCGACCGATAGTTCCTATGGCAGCTATATGTTATAGTCATTCGATTTAGATCAAACTTGGCAGAATTGTGTGGTAGCATATAATATTGATCAGTAACAAGTTTGGTAGCGATAGCATTGAAAACAAAAAAGTTTTTTCTACTAAGACTTTTTTAAAACATATCTTTTGTATGGCAGCTATACTATATAGTTGGCCGATTTTCATAAAACTTGGTGGAATTACGTGAAAGCATAGAAAACTAAGAAAAACGAGGTTTTGTCACGTTTGCGTTAAAGACAAAAAAGTTTTTTTTAACTAAAACTACTTTTTCGACCGATAGTTCCTATGGCAGCTATATGATATAGTCATCCGATCCGGCCGATTCCCACAAATGTGCAGCGTTTATGTACCAAGAGGCTTCGTGCAAAGTTTGGTTAAGCTAGCAATAAAGATGAAATTGTAATTAATGATGATATAATTAGTTTCATGCAAAGGGTACAAAGCTTTAAAAGAGTATAACTCTTTAATGGTGAGGGCAAATTAAAATGTTTTTTTTTTTTAAATAATTTTAAAATTTTCCAATCTTTTAAACTGTATCACTAGTTTTTATGATTTTCATAGAAATTTTACGAGTCATAAGGCGTTTTTTACAAAATGTAAATGTAGTAATAGGTACCTAAATGAGCAAAAGCATAGCCAAAACTTATCGTTTATGCTCATAGAAGTAAAATTTTGACATTTTTCTTTAAAAAAGTTGATATGAAAACTAAGAAAATCGTGGTTATTGACCAAGTTATAAGCAAAATTCAAAAACAGTACGGTAAACCCGATTTTTGGGGAAAATTCGTTTGGCACGACCCCTAAACGTTTTCCGAAAAATCTGAAAAAAAAACTCAAAAATACTTACCCCTAGCAAATACAACAAAATTTTTTTTGGGACACCCTTCTATACATCATTCTGTTTCTGTTTTATCATTCTCCCGAATAAATAGGCTTTTCGCTGAAAAATGCATAATTGCCAAATCTTTCCTTGCTTGGATCAGTTGGGAACTGCAGCTTATAGTTGCGAACAAACGCAACTTTTTCGGATCTAGAGCCAGCTAAACTCAGTAATTAAACATTAGAAAGGTTGCCAAATAAAATACAAATGAATATTGTAAACTAATTTTGCAAATTTGCAAAATTTCGCGAACCTAGGACCATTTAAAGAAAAGTTATTAATCGTTTTTTTGCTATTCGGGGCGAAGACCATCAAATCAAAGATCATTAAAATCGGTACCTGTTTTTGACGATTTCGCCCTACTTCGCATGTTCGCAGAATTAATTTTACGCTTAAGGCCTGTTCTGAGAAGCGCGGAAAATAAATTTTTATGACGCACTCCATATAAAAAAAACAGGGGCGGAAACTTTCCGCGGCGAAATTTTGTTTCCGTATTCTGAGACGCGCTAAATAAATAGACAATTGGCCTATCGATAGTTGACGTATCGATAGCGGTGTGGGTCGTGAGTGGATTGAATGAACAGCTGATGCCATGGCGGAAATATAAGCAGCTCATTTTTTTGACGTCAAAATCGACAATGCACGGGAAACATGAACCCAAAAGAAAACTCACCGAGAGATTCAATCGCGAGGAAACTATTAGCTAAGGGCCACAAATCAGCCCAAGAAAGTTACGAAATCAGCACTGGAGTGCCATACCCCTAAAATCGTCTCCCATGCCAACGGACGCAAGCGTCCGCACTCGGTGGATGCCAAACAAACAGGTGGTGACATCCAAACCCGGTCATCAAGTTTACCACCACTGCGGACCAGCTAAAAATAGAGTTGGATAGCGATGCGACTGCTGTGGGCAGCATTGCCAGCTCCAGCGGTGTGGGCGTGGCTGTCAAACGTGAACGCCAGGAGGAGTATTTTGAATTTACGGCAAATAAAACAATAATTTTGTATGAAAACTACAAATATATTTTCCAATCTTTAGCATTGCGTTTCACTTGAGAGCCAAAATGATGGCACAGCCCAAATCCATGATTTGCAGATACTCCGAGCCGCCGTCCTGGAGACGATAGCAGCATTCCTACAAAGAAATGCATATTCAACCAACTTTGAATCAAGCTCCACAAACTGCTTCAGCTGACCCACACTGTAGGCCTATGAGCCAATCTCTTGTACAAACTTCTCCAAACGATTACAGTTGCCCGAACGGCAGAATTCCAAATAATTCTTCAAGTAGTAGTCCGGGATTATGCCCGACATCTCAAACAGATCAGCCTTGTTGACGACATGCTCGACCCCATTAAGACGATGGCAGGACGCATATCATCTCCCAATATCCGTAAAATAGACTTGTAGGCCTCCTCCTCGATCTGCACCTACTCCAAGTGTGTCTCAAACTGGCAATAATTGGATCCTCGCCCAACGCCTTGAACCGGAATTTGATGCCGCTACCTCCATCAACATACATATGTATCTGTCTTCCTGTTGCGCAGCTTAATTAAACTATTTTTGAAAAAAAAAATCACTTTCAACTTTTGTTTGTAAACAAAACAAAACAGCTGACTACCAGTGTGGCCGTTTCTGTATTTGGTCTCTTTGACTTATATATGGGCTCACTAATAATTTATGTGGATGCTAAATTTATTATGTGCAATTTAGCGAGCTAAATTTTCCGCGCTTCTCAGAACAGGCCTTTAACTGAAAATTTGTGGAATCTATGTAAGTCGGCTGTGGGGCTAATTATGCTTTGAGCAGCTAACGCCACATTGTTGTTACTCATTGTGCTGAAGTTAAATTAAAAACGAGAAGGCTTAGCTAACTTCGTCAGTGCTAACAGGGAGTAGAAATACCAACAACAAGATCACTTGTGCTATATTCTTTCTTTTTTTTTCTGTATATCTTGTTTATTGTGCTGCTCCATAGATAAATGAAAATAGCGGACGCAAGTCTGTGGCTCTATTTAGTCACTGTTTGGTCATTGTTACGTCACTATTTAGCCACTGTTTAGTCACTGATTAGTCACTGTTTAATAACTGTTAAGTCACTGTTGAGACACTGTTTAGTCACTGTATTGTCACAGTTTAGTCACTGTTTAGTCACTGTTAAGTCACTCTTAAGTCACTGCTTAGTCACGTTTTAGTCACTGTTTAGTCACTTTTTAGCCACTAGTTTAGTCACTGTTCAGTCAGTGTATAGTCACTTGATAGTCACTTGATAGTCACTGTTAAGTCACTGTTTCGTTGATCTAGTTGCTTTATTGAGCTGATCTGAGCTAAAACATTTCAAAACAGATCATATAAATCATGGCTCATGTCATGAAATATAATTGAATGAATCAATAATATTATGAGCTATGAGTAGAAGTTCATAGATAGTTCAAATCAGAAGCCAAGTCAAGGGAAACTTTGTTCAATTCATGCATGCAGTGCTTTACCCTCTAAACACCCCTATTCCCACAAAACTCTAAGCAATTAATGGACTCTACATCGAAAAGTGGTGGTTGCTGTTTCAAGAAAATTTTGTTCCTATATTTAGTGGTCTTTGTATGTTTTAAAAAAGATGATATAAGGGTTCTAAAGGGTTCGGTTGAGGACCCGTTTGCAGCCTTGCTGTGAAACTTTTAATTTCAAGAAGACGCCGGACTCTTTGGGACGGATAGCTGACGGAGTTTCCTTTTGTGGGTAACGCGTTATTTTAGGATACAGTACTTTTACAGAGTATAAAAAGAAAGGTGACTCTGCTCTACCAATTTGAATAGTTAAGAAGTGGTTTACTGAGTTGTAGTCCTACCAAAACTACAATATGTAGTTGAAGATATCGCAATGGCAATCTAAATGTGTTATTGCACCATTTAGTAAGTTAGTGCAGCCAAGATAGTTCGCCTTACCAAAAATCCCGCAAGTTTAAGACCCTTGCGTTTACTTTCGGAAGCAATGGCTTGTCGTTAAGCGATTTGGGTCGAACGAAGAAGTCATCTGTGAATCAAAGACACAAAATAATAGAAGATACCAACTTTCTTACTTCAAAATTTTGAGCTTTATGGTAAGGGACGAGCGGGAAATAAATAAAACGAGAAGGCCAAGCTAAGTTCGTCTGTGCCGAAGTTTTTATACCCTTGCAAATGCTGGTTTTGAAATGTCAGAGTTTAAGAACGATTACATAAAAATCAAACATTTTTCTAACTAAAACCCATTTTCCGACAGATAAACATCTGATTTCGAATCAAATTTCGCGAATCTTTTTGAAAACATATCATATTCACAATCGCCGAGTTTAAGAAAGATAAAATTGAAAACAAAAAAGTTTTTCTCACTAAGACTCATTTTCCGACCGATCGGTCCTATGGCAGCCTTAAGATATAGTCATCCGATTTTGACCATATTTTGCGAATCTATTTAAAAGCATATAAAATTAGTAATCAGCGAGTTTAAGGACGATAACATTAAAAACAAAACAAAATTCTAACTAAGAAACATTTTCGACCGATTGGTTCTATGGCAACCATAAGATATAGTCACCCGATGTCGATCAACTTTTCAAATTAGTTTGAAAACGTTTAATATTAAGAATCAACGACCTTAAGAACTACGATTTACTTGAAAACACAAAAGTTTTTTTCACTAAGACCCATTTTCCGATCGATCGGTCCTATGGCAGCTATAAGATATAGTCATCCGATTTCGACCAAAGTTTGCAAATCTGTTTGAAAGCATATAATATTAATAATGGACGAGTTTCAGGACGTTAACATTGAAAACAAAAAAGTTTTTCTTACTAAGAACCATTTTCGACCGTTCGGTCCTATGGCAACTATAAGATATAGTCATCCGATCTTGACCAAAATTGCAAATCTGTTGGAAAGCATATAATATTAATAATGACCGAGTTTTATGATGCTAGTACTGAAAACAACAAAGTTTTTCTTACTAGGACCCATTTTCCGACCGATCGGTCCTATGGCAGCTATAAGATATAGTCATCCGATCTTGACCAAAATTTGCAAATCTGTTTGAAAGCATATAATATTAATAATGGACGAGTTTGAGGATGCTATCATTGAAAACAAAAAAGTTTTTCTCAGGAAGACCCATTTTCCGACTTATCGGTCCTATGGCAGCTATAAGATATGGTCATCCGAATTTGACCAAAGTTTGCAAATCTGTTTAAAAGCATATAATATTAATAATGACCGTGTTTGGGAACGCTAACATTAGGAACAAAAAAGTTTTTCTCACTAAGACCCATTTTCCGACCGATCGGTCCTATGTCAGCTATAAGATATAGTCTTCCGATTTTGACCAAAGTTCGCAAATCTGTTTGAAAGCATATAATATTAATAAGGGACGAGTTTAAGGACGCTAACATTGAAACCAAAAAAGTTTTTCGCAGTAGGACCCATTTTCCGACCGATCGGTCCTATGGCAGCTATAAGATATGGTCATCCGATTGTGACCAAAGTTCGCAAATCTGTTTGAAAGCATATAATATTAATAAGGGACGAGTTTAAGGACGCTAACATTGAAAACAAAAAAGTATTTCTCACTAAGATCCATTCTTTGACCGATGGTTCCTATGACAGCTATCAGATATAGTCATCCGATCTTGACCAAAATTTGCAAATCTGAATTTGAAAGCATATAATATTAATAATGACAGAGTTTTATGACGCTAGCACTGAAAACAAAAAAGTTTTTCTTACTAAGATCCATTTTCCGACCGATCGGTGCAGTAAAAAGAAGACTCTGTGCGAAATTTCAGCTCGTTAGCTTTAAAACTGAGAGATGGGTTTGCGTATAAACAGACAGAGGGACAGACAGACGGACGGACAAAGCTCAATTCGACTCAGCTCGTCGCCCTGATCAAGAATATATATAGTTTATGGGGTCGGAAATGAATGTTTCTATACGTTTCAAACTTCTGGACAAGCGTATAAAAATTTAAAAATCCATAAACATAAATTTACAATAAATTTTAGCAGTCGTGGGTTCGACCCGCGGAGCTGACAAATTTTTCCCTTTTTTTTCCTTTTTTTATAGCTTGTGTGAAGGAACAGACTTAGTTATATATCTATTTTGACTTCTGTTACTGAATAGCTCTTACGAGCGATACTTCTTATCTTCACAAAACTTCAACTCTATCAAATCTATATTAGCTAACGCTTTGTTTGTAAGGCCCAACGCAAATATCAGTCTTCGAAGCGGTCTAGTGGGAAGTATACATGGATTTCTCACACCACCCTTCACAAGTGTGATATCAAGTGCATTCTGATCCTTGTCTTATTTAAAGTTATGCATATACACACACAAGTTTATATGTTTTCTTGTACATAGGTGGTGTACAAGAAGCTAAAAGAGGTCTGTCGCTGTTAAAAATGTCATATTAAAAAGGGGTAAAAAAAAAATAAGAAAATATTTTATACCAAAACTCACAGACTTATTCAACTGCCCTACTACTAAGCTCAAGGTTCTACGCTTGACTCGACTTCGATTTGCGTTATAAAGAATTTATTACACATATTTTGGTTTGGGCCGGGGAATTTGATGTGTGTTATCGATTTGCATGTGTGAGTGCGGTTTAAGAAGAGACCGAGACGGAGACGAGACCTAGACCCAAGGCGGAAAATAAATGTGCGCATTGGAGCGTTCCTTGGGTGACATTATGGAGACATCAAGCACACAATCGGGACCCAACAAGGGTCGATTAAAAACTGCCTTCAGGGGGCGTTGGGCGTGGCCATTTAACGATTTAACGATTATATCTATAATTTCATGGCCAAAGCACAAATTTCAATAAGCAGCAACAACAGGAACAAAAAAAAAACTGCCTTGTCAGTGACTACAAAGTAGACAAGTTAAACTGGAAACACGAAAGGAAATATATAAATTTTTTTTTATATAATAAAGGTATAAATCATAATTTAGGCACAAATCTCTAGAGATGAGCTTTCAGCGTTGACTAGCTGTGGGATGTGGGTTCGAGGGTTTTTGTTCTATCACATTTTAGCTTGCCTTTCCGGCAGGTATAATCCCTCAAAGCGAAAAAAAAAAACAGCACCAGCATTTTGAGAGCGTGTGTGTGAGTGTCTGTGTTCAAGACGAGCCACAATTTATGCGCTTCGTCGCTTTTCGTCTACTCCAAATGATTTGCCTTTGTCCTGATCCTAGCCCCCCAAAGCCCACTTCACCTCAAGTTCAATTTATTTTGCGCATAAAAAATATCTAAGCATTTTTTCTTTGCGCTGGCAAATGTATTGGTCTTTAGTTATGGTGCTTGAAGTGTGGCAAAGTCAAGAAATTTACCAACTTTAAGGTCAGCTAGAGATGAGACAGCAAAATGAATTTTGGATTGGTGTCTCTTAACTGTCTAAGTCCTCCTATTTGGTACCCCTAAAAAGGCCTTAGTCGTGTCCTAAAATTTGCAGAGTATTGAAATAACTTTTAGAAGCATATTTTTAAATCAGTATTTATTTATCGAATTGAAAATGGGCATTGCAAGCTATAAGGAATAGTATTAAAACCTAATAATTTCGATTGTACCATTTCCTATCGGTTCGTAGTGTTAAATGACATATTCACTGGACAAAAACTAACCCCTACACATGTCACTTGTTGTAATAACATTGAAATATATTAAGCGTTAGTGACAATGGTCTATATGCACTCGATACCACACTTGAAGAGGACTATCGGTGGGTTCCATTGGAGATGAGTTGTGTGTGGACCAACACAGATCATTTACATTTACAACTTGCCTTACAACCACATCGATAGCTAAGTTAGATTTAAGGAATGAGAAATTTAAAATAAAAACAACATCGCTCGCAAGAGTAATTCAGTACAAATCTAAAACTACAAACTGTTTTAATTAAAGTGGTATAATTCTATACAAAACAGATCGTTCCTTTGGCGGCTGAAAACCCTTTTCAAAATAGTTTAATGAAAATGCACTTTTAATGTGAGTTGTGTTTGTGGAAAGTTGTGGATATATGTATTTTAATTATGAGAAAAAGTCAGCGACCATAAATTCGCTCTCTTCATTTGCGAGCGCGCCAATTTTGATAGTTGTCTTCTCCTCCCACAGGGCTATTACACGCTAAGGGTGCACGCACACATGCGGCTGAAAGATGAACTGAAAGCTGACCATGATATTTTAGTACTTCAGCAAGCCGAAATAAGCAAACATGCTTGATTGATTCCGCAAAGCTGAGCTTACAACTGAATTCTGGAGATCAAACCAGTGCTTGTTGGCCACACTTGCATGCACAGAGCGTGGTTAATTGTCAAGATCAGACTTAAGTTCTACCGTTAGTTCATCTTTCAGTCGTATTTGCGCGCGCGCCCTTGGACTTCAAAACAATTTTATTTAATTTGATCTAACTTATCCTACTTAGCTACGGAATTCGCCAACAGCAGCTATACATATATGCTGCCCTCTGCAAGGGTATACAAAATCTGAATTTGTATGGTACCAGAGAGTGAGAAATACGAACAAGACATCAGTCTGAAAGTTTTAAAGATGTGTTAAAATATAAATCCGTTTTTTTTTTTTAAATAAATATTCATATTCTGTAAAAGGTTCGGTCCGGGGATTTGTACCCTTCCTGAATTTAAGGGTCCCTAAGCTTGTCCCTAAGCCTATTGTGTGAACGCAGATCATGTTTATTTTAAATTTTGGACAAGCCCCCACGCCCACACAATAAAAATTCTGAAAAACTTACAATTTTAAAGATATCGATCTCTACTATAAAACTCTCATTTATATACCCAACATCTTATCCATAGAAATCGGTTAATTAATAGCAGAGTTATAAGAATATCACCTTTTGTCACATATTTGGGCCACTAATAAAAAAAATATGTTGCCTACTTTTAGGCTTTTTCTTAAATGTAAAAAACTTTTGTCATACGTTTGGGGCCAGCAGTGTTTGCTAACATTATGTTAATAAGTTAACATTAATGTTAGTGCTCTGTTAATAAACATAAAGGAAGGCAATTAAACATTCCTTCCCCTGAGTAACAGGTATATCTAAGTCGAGCAGGGATGATTTTAACTTACCCACTCGTTGGGAAATATAATATATATGCTAATATATATTAGCATTTAAACATCGGCCGCAAATTATTATAGCATGTTAAATAAGTTTGGCTACAACATCCATTAAAGGCCAAGCCGAGATTCAATTTTTTTACAAGTTTACAAGATTTTGCTCCAGAGATATTTGGGTAATCTTGTCTTGACCAAGGTTCGTTTATATTTCTGTACTTATTGAGTTTATGCAAAAGTATGTAATAGGGAGAATTTTTTTCGGCTTTTATAAATTTTGAATAAAAATTAAAGAAATTAAGCGTAGTGTGCCTCAAATATTAAAATATAGTGTGCGTACTTTTGAAGTACAATGATCAATCTATCAGAGTAGTTGAAATACGCATACGCACTATGAAGAAATATACGTATACGTACTTTTTGAAAAATGCGTATTGAAGTACGCATACGTTTTTCGACTGGATACGCATTGAAGTATTGACGCATTTGAAGCTATGCGTATACGTTTTTGGTACGTTTTGCAGTTCTCTGGCTCGAATGTGGCTACGTGAGAGAGAGAGCAGTTCATTCTGGGCTACCGAGCAGCTATAAACCATAAATATAAAATATATATTATTGTAGTTTGTCTCTAAATACGGGTTCTTACATTGGCGACGAGGATAAAGGAGACCTGCGAGAATACTTTTGATGCTCTCACTAAATTGAAAGCGAAATTTCAAAGTACAATATGATCACAATCTATTAATAAGCCTACATATTAATGGTGAAGAAAAGTTTGGAATGCTAGCTAACAAGTTGGATCCCACGGGACTCTACGAAGAGCGGGATAAGAAATTAAAACTGGCCCACAGTATTGACTTTCCTAGTAAGATGCACCGAAATTCATGTAAACTAAAGGACTAACTGACTATTAATCACTGATATGAATGTGAGACTTGTGCTGGAACGGCGAAGCAAGAAAGAAAAGAAGAAAAGAATTTAAATAAAAGGACCAGACCACCTCTCGATATCGAGAGCTAATGTGGACTGAATGAAAAATGTTTGAGGGTTTCCCTAGTCAAACAATGATAAAAATTATGGCCTACTATGACTGCTTTTGTTTTGTAATTAAACAATTATTTAGTGGAATTTCTAGCACTAAGCAGGCCATGCTCCATTTGCATTGAAAATACGGTAATTGATGTATTTTAGATAGGAGTTTATGCTAAGTCACATACTTAGAATTCGCGAAATTACTAAACTCATAACGTTAAGTTATATTTAACCAAATCTGATGCAAAAGTATTTGAGACAAAAGAAGACTGGCAGACAACGTTGGGCATAAAGGATTCTCTTTTAAGAATTGTTTGGTTCAAGTGGCCCAATCTTGGTGTCGCAAAAGCAATGTAGAGAACGCAAACTAAGAATAGAGAACAATTATTTAATCATCTACTATTTTTATACTCTGTACCAAGAGTACACATATAGGGTAGTCACTTTGTTGTGCACATAGGCACTTGGGCAAGTTTGCCTCTTTAGTATCTGTGCACGAAATTTGAGCAAGCGGGACTGCTGTTTTTGAGATTTGTTGAGAAAAAAAATCATTTTAATAGAAATGCCATCTAAAAGCGCTAGGGATATTCTTTTGGAATGGAAAGCAAGCGAATTGAGTAGTAAAGCTGAAGACTTTTTTGACAACCTTATATGAATGAATTGATAAAATTGCTTGGCTTTAATTTGGTTCAGGTCGAATTCTACTTTTATTTTTATGCTACCAGTAGAACCTGGTCTTTGAAATTGAAAAGTTGCCTCTACTTTTTATGTAACTTAAACTAAGGTCCCACAGGCAAAAGTTTGATTAGGTCCGAATCTGGCTGAGGTTCGGTTGATC
This sequence comes from Lordiphosa magnipectinata, assembly GCA_037044535.1. NCBI lineage: Eukaryota > Metazoa > Arthropoda > Insecta > Diptera > Drosophilidae > Lordiphosa > Lordiphosa magnipectinata. Next base: position 10,900 of record JBAMBO010001752.1, on the reverse strand, counting down.
TTAAGTTTATATGGTACAGTTCAAGGGTTCAAAAAACCAGCACTGAACCGTTTCCATTCAACGCATCCACTCCAACTTGACGGCTATTTGACAAGTGACATTTATGTTATATTACTGCAACGAACGTTTTTGGCGTCAGTTGTTTGCAATCATGAAACGGGTCTTGCTGGAAATCGTGTTGCCGTAATTGGCCATATAAAGGTGAAATCTTTCGAATGTTGCGCCCACTGGAAATCACCCGAAACTTTGTGTATCGTAGTTAAGCTATTTGAGGATACTGATAGAATAAAAGACTGTGCGAAGTGCGGCCGTCAGCACACTGTGCGAACGCCACAAGCCATCAAAGCCGTGAAAGATCGAATTCATCGAAGTCCACAGCGCAAGCAGAAAATCATGACTCGTGAGATGAATATCAGCAAGGACAGTGCATTGGGACTCAGTGCATACAAGATACACACCGGCCACTTGCTCGCAACAGCATTGAAACAAAAATGTAAAACAAAATTGAAAGTATTGCGTCGCCAGTGCGCGAACTATGCCCACAGGCGAATTCTGTTTACGGACGAGAAAATTTTCACTATATAGAACGATAGAGCGTATGCTGTGTCATCAAAACAAGCGTCCGAACTTATTCGGAGAGTTTAGACAGGTCACCATCCGGCTTATCTGGTGTTTAAATGGGGAGTCGCCCATGATGGGATCACCAAGCTCTATTTTTGTAAAAATTGAGTCAAAACTTTGGCGATAGTGTATCAATCCGAAGTTTTGAAATAGGTTGTAATGCCTCTCAAAACGACATTATTTGCAAACAAGCCGTGAGCCTTTTAACAAGACTCCGTTCCAGCTCACAAGGCTAAAACGTCTCAAACATGGCTAAAAAACCATGTACCGAAACTTATTTCAACGAATGATGGCCTGCTGGTATCCCAGACCTGAATACATTGGACTACAAACTGTGCTCTGTACTCGAGGCTATGGCTTGCTCTACTTGACACCCAAATAGTAAATTTTTGAAGCTCGCCCTTGTCGGAGCAGTGGACAATTTCTCAATGCATGGGGTGCGCACTGCGATCGATGAGTGGCCAGAGAGATTCGGTGTTGCTGAAAGGCACAAGGCGGCCATTTCGAATAAGTTGTTCTACGATTTGTAACCATTAAGTGATCGAATAAAAAGAAGAAAAGAGGTTTGAAAAATATTCATTCGTTTTTATTTTATGATCAAAAAGTACTACACAGAGAAAAAAATATGCAAAAGCTACAAGAAAATGTGGGATTTCTACACATTTTGACCGGGTTTTTCAACCAAATGAGAAAGCTAAACGCTGCGTGCAGAAAAGCCACACGGCACGTGTTGAAATGAGAAAGCTACACGTGGCGTGCAGAAAAGCTACACGTAACGTGTAGGATTTCAATATCTAAGCGCGGCGTGCAGAAATGTTATGGGTTGAAAATTCCGGTCAAAACGTGTAGAAATCCTACATTTTCACTTACACAAAAAAAAACGGGAAGGCCAAGCTAACTTCGTCTGTGCCAAAGTTTTTATACCCTTGCAAAAGCTGTTATTGAAATGACAGAGTTTAAGAACGATTAGATAAAAATCAATAACTTTTGTAACTAAAATCCATTTTCCGTCAGATGAACATCTGATTTCGACCAAATTTCGCGAATCTTTTTGAAAACATATCAAATTAAGAATTGCCAAGTTTAAGAACGATGAAATTGAAAACAAAAAAATTTTCTCACTAAGACTCATTTTCCGACCGATCGGTCCTATGGCAGCTATAAGATATAGTCATCCGATTTTGACCAAAGCTTGCAAATTTGTTTGAAAGCATATAATATTAATAATGACCGTGTTTGGGAACGCTAACATTGAAAAACAAAATGTTTTTCTCACTAAAACCCATTTTTCGACCTATGGTTCCTATGGCAGCTATAAGATATAGTCATCCGATTAGGTCGGCTCTGATATATTAGCAGCGTGCAGTAAAAAGAAGACTCTGTGCAAAATTTCAACTCGATAGCTATTAAAACTGAGAGACTAGTTTGCGTAGAAACAGACGGACAGACAGACGGACAGACAGACGGACGAGACCAAGCTCAATGAACCCAGCTCGTCCCCCTAATCAAGAATATATATAGTTTATGGGGTTGGAAAATTAATATTTCTATGCGTTGCAAACTTCTGGGCAAAATTATAATACCCTTTGCAAGGGTATAAAAATGACTGCGCACTTATTATTTATTTATTTTTGTTTATATGCGCGCGCTCGCAGCGGCTACCTTTCCAACATGTAGCATTCAGCATTTGTAATTCTAAACGCTTGTGCAGAAAAGCCACACGCCACGTGTTGAAATAAGAAAGCTACACGTTTCGTGCAGAAAATCTTCAGGTCGCGTGTGGAGATCAGTTATCTAAACGAAAAATGTAAGAATTTAGTACTGATTTTGAGCTAAATTTTTCGTTTAGAATTTACACACGCGCGTGTAGGATTTCAATATCCACATGTCGCGTGTAGAAAACCTACACGTTCGTGTGGTATTCAGATTGCTGCATGAAAAATGTAGAAGTTATTTGGAAATAATCTGATGTTCTAATTTCCTACACGTTACGAGTAGCTTTTCTGCACGCCACGTGTAGCTTTTTGAATTCTACATTTTGCGTGTGCAATTTAGCAGGGCGCAACACAGGGCGCAACACGGCGCCATGCAGCCAATTTTATTTTCTCTGTGTATGTACAGGTTGCAGTCTTGGTTTAAAATCAAATGAACGAACTTATTGGTAAAGATATTATTGAATCAGTGGCTGGACATAGTGGACAAATATGAGCAAAAATACAATTATACCAACATTAGCCCATTCGTTACATTCCATCAACGTTTAAATTTGTCATCTCTATGCAAGCTTTTCCCAAGGCTTCAAAAATAATTTAAGCACCCGCCCGCATGCAACATGAGAAATTGCTTATAAATCATGAGCCTTCCCCACCCCATCCCTTCTCAAACTCTCATGCGCAATGCATGTATTTTGATTTAGTGTTTGGTTTTTCGCCTACCAAAGATGTCTGCATAATATTTATATATTTTTACACATACGCAACACGAAATGGTTTATCGAATGAATAACGGAATGTTGCCTGCTGAGCCTGAATGAACTATGAATCGTCTATAACTTCATTAGTTGCCGTGGCAAGTAAGTAAATTGCTGCTGCTAAGCAACATGAAAACAAACGTATATGCCTCAGGGGCAAGGGCCTGGGGGCCAGTTTAACACCAGAGCAATTTTATTTGCCAGGATTTCATTTTATTTCAACTATTTTGGTTGAACACATGTCACAGGGCATTTAAGATTTATATTTCTTTTTTTTGGCTGTGCCGCCGTTTACATGCATTTTAGATGGCGCCTGTGTGTATGCAACGCTTTTATGGTTAGCTGCATTCGACTATGTATTTTTTTTTGAAGGTTTAAAAGTGAATTGGACGCAATTTGAAATGGAATTTTGTACTGAACAGTGTGGAATTCAAGAGCCATCAAATGCTGATTTCAGGGGTAAATATTCCGGTAAGGGGACGACCCTTTTTAGCACTTCTTACACGTTCGATGTCCCTTGTTATGGCCCAACAACATTGGAATTTATTAAACCACATCTTAAACATTCAAGTTGATGGCATATTTTCAAGCCATTCCTAACTAACTTCAGCTTTTTCCCCTCCCCAACCTTAAAAGAGTAAATAAATCGTGCAGAAAAATACTTAAAAGGCAGCCAACTTGAACCCGTTTGCATACTTACTTGAATCAACAAGAAGCCAAATATCCCCCAAAGCAGCCACAAAACCCCAACAAAAAAAAGCAAAAGTCCCTCCCCCCCTGAAGTGGTTCAGCTTCATAATCATCAGCTTTGATGAACTTGGTCTACCGCTTGATGGCCAGACGTTTGGAAATTGTCATTCGGAGACTCGACAGAAAAAAAAACGAAAAGCACTTTCACCTGGTTAAATGATGTGTGCATTAATCCCTTCAACAGGCTTTTCACATTTTTCACTTGTTGTTGTTGTTGCTGTTGTTGTTACCGACCGTGTTCTCCATCATTTGGGCTCAGCACCTGTGACAAATGTCCCAGGCATGTGTGTGTGTGTGTGTGGGGCAAATAAAGAGAAACTACTGGGCGACATCACAAGGTCATATATTTTCGTCTGGCTTGTCGTTGTTGCCTTTGCATGCTAATGAAAAATTAAAATTTCCACTACAAAAACTGTGATTCATTAGGCTGCCAGGCGGTGCCAGTGAATAATAAATAAGTCCGTTGGCTAATTAAGTGAGGTAGCAACTCCCTCCCACCACCCCACTCCCACCCTTCCATTGTTCACCATTTGCATTATACTTTTGTAATTTACACGGCACACGTGTCCTGTGCCTCTGTCCTGTGAGAACGCTACCTTGTTGCAGGTTCACTCAGTTGGACGGGCCATCGATTAGTTAGTTGAGCGCGCAGTCATGTGAATTAAACATGACCAGAGCTGGAGGCCAGCTGTTTACATCCCCCCCGCCCCGCCCATTAGCTTGGCTGAAGTTATGAAATATAAATTATAATTTTTTGCTTAATTAAATTGCTGCATATGTGCGAATGCGGCAAATTCAACTGCATTGGAAAGTTGGTAATTAATTAAAAAAACACTTGGACCGCATTTTGGATGCGTTACAAAAAGGCAAAAGTAAAAAGTGATTTAGTAAAAAGTTCACATCTATCTACTCTATATATAAAACAAAGTCGTGTGTGTTACACTTTTCAGATCTTTGATACGTTGGATTCGTGTCCACCCCGAATAGCAAAATAACAATTAAAAAAACATGTAAGAGTACATTAGTTCAGTACACCGATTGCAAAATAGCCTGTTCTTCCAAGTAATGTTGTTTTTGCTCGGATCTTATTGTGATTTTCAGAATTCAAACTCAAAAATTGCAGCTCTGACAGTTTTCCGCCGGTAAAAGAAGGAGGAGGAAGAATTTTTCATAATAATTATAATTACAATTAGTGAGTTTAGCTGGCTCTAGGTCCGAAAAAGTTGTGTTTGTTTTTACAACTGTGAGCAACTTATGCATTGTACACCAAAAAGAGATGATTGCCTATACAGCACTGTTTCATCATTCTCCCGAACGAGTCTTCAGTAGGCTTTTCGCTGAAGAAAGCCCATCCATACAATTAATGCTTATATCAATTGGGAACTGCAAAAAGCAATGAAAGCCAAAATAGACAAGCAATGAGTGCTTTCAACTTTCTGGTGATAATGCTTAAGCTTTGAGGCTGCACTTTCTAAGTGCAGAAGCTTGAAGCTTTTGAGCGAGCTTAGAAGTGGCCGGTAATTATGAATGCGAAGCATTTAACAAAGCGTTTTTTTGTGTTGTTTTTGTAACTTGTGTTAGTTTCGTTTACAAAACAAGAGAGCGTGCCGTCTATTATATAGATTTGTAATTTATTTGGCGACATTTCTAATGTTTATTTAGTGAGTTTAACTGGTTCTAAGTCGGACATTACAATTATAATGATATTTAGTTAAGATTTTCGGACGCTTAGGCCAATCGGTCCAAAAAAATCGGGAAATTTTGAAAATTTTATCAATAGTTTAGACTTAGTTTATCATGAAGGATTATTAATTGGGAATTATCGACGGGTAAATAGGAGGTGTAGGCTGCGTAGATGTAAAACAGACAGATGGACATGGCCTAAATCTACTTGACTATCGATACTTATCAAGAAATATATATACACACACTGATCATATTAATAGGTACACACCGGAATTTTTTAATTATAGATGGTATTTTGGTACTTTTAGTGTTGACAACTTTTTAATTTTTGGTTTTTTGTTGTTGTCAATGTCTGGCCACACTGTAACAAAGAGTTGAAAGAGGGGCTGCCCTGTATATCAAAGCTTTTCTATAAATTGCGAGTCCACCACACATTTCGCCTGATCATAATAATAGGTACATTCTCCGTTCCTCACAAGTATCAAGTGAATAATTTTGTAATCAGTGATTTTTTGCTAACTAAAGGAAAATTAAGTATAGCTCCTGTCAATACAGAGACTTAAATAATTATTTTTTTCAGAAAAAAATGGGTCGAAATTCTCATTGTACTAAAGAAGAAGCTCGATTGGTGCTTAGTCTGAGAAAAGAAGGCAAATCTTTACGAGCCATCGCCAAACAGGTCTCATAATTTTGTTAAAAATGCATTAGAAAGAAAACCAAGACGAGGAAACCCGTGGAAGGCCACAAAAAACAACAGAAACCCTTGACCACTACATAGTAACTTTGAGCAAAAAGGACCCATTTAAGTCATCGAAGGCTATTGCAGCCGAAATTGGGAATTCAGTTAGTGCTCCAACTATCCGAAGACGACTACAAGATGCCAACCTACCAGGAAGAATTGCCAGAAAAGTCCCACTTATGCGCAAAAAAAATATCACCACGGGGCAAACTTTTGCAAGGGACCACAAAGACTCGGTAGGATGCACCGGGGAGAAAAAATGGACTGTGAAAGGAATGTTCGACGCTCTAATGGAAAGGAATTCCATTCACGGCTTACAAAAAAAACAGTCAAACATGGAGGTGGCAATATAATCGATAATGGTATGGGGTTGCTTCTCCTGGGACGGCGTAGGTCCAATTTATCAGACTACGAACAAAATGAATGCTGAAGAGTACAAATCCATATTGGAAACAGTTATGGTACCGTATGCTGAGGAAACTATGGAGTGGATACACTGGATACTAAGTTAGGAAATACTAATTTACCTAAAAAAAGAACACAAAATGGAAATTACAATTTTTTCTTACCAACACATGAAGTGTACCTATTATTATGATCACACTGAAAACGTATCTGAAACACAAAATGATCTCTTTTATGTTATTTTATTATTCTATGTTACAATTAAGTTTATTTTATTAAAAATAAATAGTTTAAGAACCAATGAGAACAAATTTTAAGTTTGAAACAATGAATAAAACTGTTTTCTGTTACCTTAAAGTCAGAGTTGATGTGTGTGTACCTATAAATATGATCAGGTGTGTACTTTATAGGCTCGGAGACGCTTCCTTCTGGCTGTTACATACATTTGCACAAACATAATATAAAGATATCCAAGAAAGATTTCCCAGAAACGGTTTCCCTATTAAAAACTAAAAAACAGAAATACCTTGCGTATCTCGTATTGGCCCTGATAGAATTATCGCTAAGGCTGGGATGACACATTAAATTTTTACGAACAATTAATGTCACAATTGTTTGTTAATAGGGAAACGTCGTTGATGTGAGCGAGACAAAGTATTGTTGATGAGTGACAGAGGCATTGCTGCTGCCGGCAGCGCAGTAGACAGAATTGATTCTACTAGATTCAATATTTTTACCAACTCGGTTGACATTTAATGGATTTGGTAAATCTAGGAGATATCCATATTGTTATTAAATATTATAATTATTTCATTGCTCTAAATGATATCGCGAAAGAAGAAAAAAAGAAGTTTTCTTCAAAGAGAAGCAGACGGTATATTTGAATTACATTATTCATTACAAGGCATATTGCATTTTGGTGATAGAAAAATTATCCGGAAGAATTCAGCCACAAATATCTTAAAGAATGAGTCCGGATCACGCCTCACTCATATTTGGTGAATCTCAATATAGTTTGCAGTTGCATGTTAGGGTCCAGCAGCCAAAGATCTCTAGCCCTATATAATGCCCAAGACTGGGAGAGCTTAGCAAGCGATTTTTTTCAGTATGGTGAGATTCGAAAGTTGGGTCGGCACAGTTGATGGTACAACAAAAGAAAGTTGTTTTAGGCAAACATTTCAAAATTCGGCCAAAGAAGAATAAACATATTCAGAATTGATTTTGTCTGCAGCGGATGTCCAGAAAAGATATATTTGTTGATTATTCTTATAATCAACTGATGATGAGTCTCAGACAAAGCAACCGTTTCTGACATTGTCAAAAAGGCAATTAAAACTAACTGTTACGTACATTGAGTGTGACCCTGGCATTTCAAAATACAAAAAAAATTACTTAAAATACTAGATTTGTAACATTTTTTCGCGTTTTGGGCATTTTTTTTGATACCTTTCTAAAGTATGCGGCGAATTCGTCGGTTTCGCTCAACAATAAGTTGTGTCTAGAAATTGAATGTGTCATTCCAGCCAAAACGATGTTTAGAAACTACAGGGTGGTCCATTTAAAAATTGGAATTTAATTTTGCTATAAAAAAAAAAACGGCTCGTTATTTTTTAAAGGTTGCAACAGCAACTCGAATCTCGTTCTCCAACTCATCAATTGTTTCAGGATTGTTTGCATAACATTTGTCCTGACCGCTCAAAGATAATAGTCTAACGGTGTCAGATCATAGCTTCTTGGCGACCAATTCACATCGCGATATTTGCTGATTATTCGATTTTCAAAGATAGGGCGCAGAAGATCGATTGTGGCGCCGTCTTGTTGAAACCAAATATCGTTCAAGTCTTCCGCTTCAATTTCCTCGAAGAACCAATCACTTAACATTCACCATTCACGGTTACGGTGGCTCCTTCTTCATTTTCAAAGAAAAATGCACGAAAGTCCGCACCAAACAGCGATACGTGGTGGGTGCATTGGCTTCTCGACGACGATATGCGGATTTTCTGTGCCCCAGATGCGACAATTTTGTTTAGTAACATAACCACCGAGGTGGAAATGTGCTTCATCCGAAAAGATGACTTTTCGGTCAAATTCACCATCTTCGGCCAAACGATCTTCCTCCCAATTTGCGAAATGTAGACTCACTTGATTCGGATGGTCAATTCGCTTTAGCTGCTGTACCAATTGTACTTTGTATGGCTTCATGGCAAGTTCTTTATGCAAAATTCGCATCAAAGAAATGCGAGAAGATGGCGAGTTGACGTCGATGGTTGTTCACGCACATTTTCAGCAACCGCAGCAGTGTTTTTGGTCGAGCGCACCGGACGAGTACGTACACGGGTTGGTTTATCCACCAACGTTCCAGTTTCACGAACTCGCTTCACAAATTGATCCACAAATTGAGTTTTCGGAACATTTTTTTTTGTTAATTGTTTTTTTTTTTTCAAATTTCGCACAGTTTGAATCGAGGACTCTCCACTTTGGAAATATGTTTTGAATATTTGCCAACATTCTTCAAGCGAAAAGCGACCCATTTGGTAAATGTCAAAGTTTTTACTAAATATTAGTCGCTTTCCGAATGACATTTGACGTTTTTAAAGTCAAATTATGAATAGTTCAAATTCCAAAAACTAGATGGACCATCCCTTAATATCTCTTCACCCTTTCAAGGGTAACGCCGTCTATCGTCCAGTCTTCTAATCGTGAGTAATTCCCTACGACCACTTGCAGGGTTGCCAAAAAGTGCTTGGTGCATACACCTTTTTGCACCCATCCGCAAAAAAAAACGTGCTTGTCAAGAAACAGGAAACAGCGACAAAAATGTCAAGGCAAATGCCCATCATTAACAATGCCATAAGCAAATGATAAGACATAAAGCAGATGAAATCGAAGACGACGCGGCTGGAGAAACATTTTTATTAAATTGTTGTTGTGCTTCCTTGTTGTTGTTGCTGTTGTTGGCAAGGTGTTTGTTATCGTTTGTTATATTGCTTGTTATGTAATGTAATTTATACACACGCACACAGACACGGGCACACAGGCTATACAATGTCATAAACGCCAAGGACACAAAGGCAATTCCGCATGACATTACACGCAGACAAAACAAACGTCGAGAGAGAAGCGACTAAAAGCCAAAAAGTACGCGTTTGGCATAAATGATAAGCTGGCTAAGGCAGCAGCAGGCCGAAGCGGAGTCGAAGAATGGGGCGTGGTCAGGGCCAGACATGCCAGCAGCCCGCATAGCACAATGCGTTGCTTGGTTGACTTTTGAATACTTAACAGGATAATGAAATGACAAAAGTGCGCACACTGGCGGCTCAGGAAAGCGTGTCCTGCTGCTGTTGTCCTGTGTGTGTATGAGTTTTTTATATTGTGTCCATGCCGTAAGTGAACGTCATGGCGTGCCGCGCGCATTAAATCATAAAAAACACAGGGAGCAGGCAACAAGAAAGCAATATTAATATAGAAACTGAGATACCCTTTTGAGCAGTGAAGGGCTCTCCAGCTCTCCACTTGTGCCTCTGAAGGTTTCCAAACCAAGATACAATTTATTTAAATTTATAAACATTTTAACAAATTGCATATACCTTAACTTTGTGTGGCAAAACCAAATGGAATGAAAAATATGATACTGTCCCACAACTGCGGCTACCGCACCTCACTCAGTATATTTTTTGGTAGGCCATTTTATGTTTACATAAATTTAAATTGACACAAATGCGTTTCGTGGCCATCCCCTCATCCCCTCATCACAAAGGGCATTGAGTTTCAACAAAAAAACCTGAAATAAAAAATGATAAACTACATAAATTATGACAGTTTTATGCTGTTTTGCTTTCAGTTTATTTATCTGTGCTGATTGCCCAGCCGCATGCAAGGGAATTGAAAATTTATTTATGCCATTTGTACAACTCGATGTTGAACACAAGGACAATCCATGGCAATTGAAATTAGGCAAAGTTTTTGGTACACTTTTGTTAGACCAAATTGCTTTCTAATTTTGCTAAGATTTTCACTTGCCCAAAGACAGATGTAAGATGTTTGATGTGGGCAGTGTAAATTTTCATTGAACATCATTTTATCAAATTCCATGCATTCCTCTAAAATGTACTCAGTGTGCAGAGACTTATAGGCGGGACTTACTCGATGAAGTAAACTTCATGACGTTTTTTTCAGTAGGAATGAGACACAAGTGTGACTCTATCAAGGCTGCAAACCATGAACCGAAC
>JBAMBO010001751.1:0-52394 GCA_037044535.1 Lordiphosa magnipectinata | reverse complement strand
CAAGCAATGAGTGCTTTCAACTTTCTGGTGGTAATGCTTAAGCTTTGAGGCTGCACTTTCGAAGTGCAGAAGCTTGAAGCTTTTGAGCGAGCTTAGAAGCGCCCGGTAATTTTGAATGCGAAGCATTCGAACAAAGCGTTTTTTTGTGTTGTTTCTTGAAAGCTTGTGTTAGTTTCGTTTACAAAACAAGAGAGCGTGCCGTCTATCATATAGGTTTGTAGTTTATTTGGCGACCTTTCTAATGTTTAATTAGTGAGTTTAGCTGCCTCTAGGTCGGACATTACAATTATAATGATATTTAGTTAAGATTTTCGGACGCTTAGGCCAATCGGTCCAAAAAAATCGGGAAATTTTGAAAATTTTATCAATAGTTTAGACTTAGTTTATCATGAAGGATTATTAATTGGCAATTATCGACGGGTAAATAGGAGGTGTAGGCTGCGTAATATGCAAAACAGACAGATGGACATGGCTAAATCGACTCGACTATCGATACTTATCAAGAATATATATACACACCTGATCATATTAATAGGTACACACCGGAATTTTTTAATTATAGATGGTATTTTCGTACTTTTAGTGTTGACAACTTTTTAATTTTTGGTTTTTTGTTGTTGTCAATGTCTGGCCACACTGTGACAAAGAGTTGAAAGAGGGGCTGCCCCGTATATCAAAGCTTTTCTATAAATTGCGAGTCCACCACACATTTCGCCTGATCATAATAATAGGTACATTCTCCGTTCCTCACAAGTATCAAGTGAATAATTTTGTAATCAGTGATTTTTTGCTAACTAAAGGAAAATTAAGTATAGCTCCTGTCAATACAGAGACTTAAATAATTATTTTTTTCAGAAAAAAATGGGTCGAAATTCTCATTGTACTAAAGAAGAAGCTCGATTGGTTCTTAGTCTGAGAAAAGAAGGCAAATCTTTACGAGCCATCGCCAAATTAATGAACAGGTCTCATAATTTTGTTAAAAATGCATTAGAAAGAAAACCAAGACGAGGAAACCCGTGGAAGGCCACAAAAAACAACAGAAACCCTTGACCACTACATAGTAACTTTGAGCAAAAAGGACCCATTTAAGTCATCGAAGGCTATTGCAGCCGAAATTGGGAATTCAGTTAGTGCTCCAACTATCCGAAGACGACTACAAGATGCCAACCTACCAGGAAGAATTGCCAGAAAAGTCCCACTTATGCGCAAAAAAAATATCACCATGGGGCAAACTTTTGCAAGGGACCACAAAGACTCGGTAGGATGCACCGGGGAGAAAAAATGGACTGTGAAAGGAATGTTCGACGCTCTAATGGAAAGGAATTCCATTCACGGCTTACAAAAAAAACAGTCAAACATGGAGGTGGCAATATAATCGATAATGGTATGGGGTTGCTTCTCCTGGTACGGCGTAGGTCCAATTTATCAGACTACGAACAAAATGAATGCTGAAGAGTACAAATCCATATTGGAAACAGTTATGGTACCGTATGCTGAGGAAACTATGGAGTGGATACACTGGATACTAAGTTAGGAAATACTAATTTACCTAAAAAAAGAACACAAAATGGAAATTACAATTTTTTTCTTACCAACACATGAAGTGTACCTATTATTATGATCACACTGAAAACGTATCTGAAACACAAAATGATCTCTTTTATGTTATTTTATTATTCTATGTTACAATTAAGTTTATTTTATTAAAAACAAATAGTTTAAGAACCAATGAGAACAAATTTTAAGTTTGAAACAATGAATAAAACTGTTTTCTGTTACCTTAAAGTCAGAGTTGATGTGTGTGTACCTATTAATATGATCAGGTGTGTACTTTATAGGCTCGGAGACGCTTCCTTCTGGCTGTTACATACATTTGCACAAACATAATATAAAGATATCCAAGAAAGATTTCCCAGAAACGGTTTCCCTATTGAAAACTAAAAATACAGAAATACCTTGCGTATCTCGTACTTGGCCCTGATAGAATTATCGCTAAGGCTGGGATGACACATTCAATTTTTACGAACAATTAATGTCACAATTGTTTGTTAATAGGGAAACGTCGTTGGTGTGAGCGAGACAAAGTATTATTTATTAGAATTCGCCTCACAATATTGTTGATGAGTGACAGAGGCATTGCTGCTGCCGGCAGCGCAGTAGACAGAATTGATTCTACTAGATTCAATATTTTTAACAACTCGGTTGACATTTAATGGATTTGGTAAATCTAGGAGATTTCCATATTGTTATTAAATATTATAATTATTTCATTGCTCTAAATGATATCGCGAAAGAAGAAAAAAAGAAGTTTTCTTCAAAGAGAAGCAGACGGTATATTTGAATTACATTATTCATTACAAGGCATATTGCATTTTGGTGATAGAAAAATTATCCGGAAGAATTCAGCCACAAATATCTTAAAGAATGAGTCCGGATTACGCCTACGCTACCTATCCACAGGTATGGATGACTGTCTCACTCATATTTGGTGAATCTCAATATAGTTTGCAGTTGCATGTTAGGGTCCAGCAGCCAAAGATCTCTAGCCCTATATAATGCCCAAGACTGGGAGAGCTTAGCAAGCGATTTTTTTCAGTATGGTGAGATTCGAAAGTTGGGTCGGCACAGTTGATGGTACAACAAAAGAAAGTTGTTTTAGGCAAACATTTCAAAATTCGGCCAAAGAAGAATAAACATATTCAGAATTGATTTTGTCTGCAGCGGATGTCCAGAAAAGATATATTTGTTGATTATTCTTATAATCAACTGATGATGAGTCTCAGACAAAGCAACCGTTTCTGACAGTGTCAAAAAGGCAATTAAAACTAACTGTTACGTACATTGAGTGTGACCCTGGCATTTCAAAATACAAAAAAAATTACTTAAAATACTAGATTTGTAACATTTTTTCGCGTTTTGGGCATTTTTTTTGATACCTTTCTAAAGTATGCGGCGAATTCGTCGGTTTCGCTCAACAATAAGTTGTGTCTAGAAATTGAATGTGTCATTCCAGCCAAAACGATGTTTAGAAACTACAGGGTGGTCCATTTAAAAATTGGAATTTAATTTTACTACATTACTACTACTATTTTTGAACATGTATTGGAAAGGTTGGTTCATGTCATTTATTTGTGAAAAAGAATTTCGGTCAAATGACCACGGCTGACTTGCCAGTAGCCCATTCGATCCACCCAATTTTTGAGAACATTTTCAATTCTTTCGGCACATATGTCAGCAATAGCAACTCGAATCTCGTTCTCCAACTCATCAATTGTTTCAGGATTGTTTGCATAACATTTGTCCTGACCGCTCAAAGATAATAGTCTAACGGTGTCAGATCATAGCTTCTTGGCGACCAATTCACATCGCGATATTTGCTGATTATTCGATTTTCAAAGATAGGGCGCAGAAGATCGATTGTGGCGCCGTCTTGTTGAAACCAAATATCGTTCAAGTCTTCCGCTTCAATTTCCTCGAAGAACCAATCACTTAACATTCACCATTCACGGTTACGGTGGCTCCTTCTTCATTTTCAAAGAAAAATGCACGAAAGTCCGCACCAAACAGCGATACGTGGTGGGTGCATTGGCTTCTCGACGACGATATGCGGATTTTCTGTGCCCCAGATGCGACAATTTTGTTTAGTAACATAACCACCGAGGTGGAAATGTGCTTCATCCGAAAAGATGACTTTTCGGTCAAATTCACCATCTTCGGCCAAACGATCTTCCTCCCAATTTGCGAAATGTAGACTCACTTGATTCGGATGGTCAATTCGCTTTAGCTGCTGTACCAATTGTACTTTGTATGGCTTCATGGCAAGTTCTTTATGCAAAATTCGCATCAAAGAAATGCGAGAAGATGGCGAGTTGACGTCGATGGTTGTTCACGCACATTTTCAGCAACCGCAGCAGTGTTTTTGGTCGAGCGCACCGGACGAGTACGTACACGGGTTGGTTTATCCACCAACGTTCCAGTTTCACGAACTCGCTTCACAAATTGATCCACAAATTGAGTTTTCGGAACATTTTTTTTGTTAATTGTTTTTTTTTTTTCAAATTTCGCACAGTTTGAATCGAGGACTCTCCACTTTGGAAATATGTTTTGAATATTTGCCAACATTCTTCAAGCGAAAAGCGACCCATTTGGTAAATGTCAAAGTTTTTACTAAATATTAGTCGCTTTCCGAATGACATTTGACGTTTTTAAAGTCAAATTATGAATAGTTCAAATTCCAAAAACTAGATGGACCATCCCTTAATATCTCTTCACCCTTTCAAGGGTAACGCCGTCTATCGTCCAGTCTTCTAATCGTGAGTAATTCCCTACGACCACTTGCAGGGTTGCCAAAAAGTGCTTGGTGCATACACCTTTTTGCACCCATCCGCAAAAAAAAACGTGCTTGTCAAGAAACAGGAAACAGCGACAAAAATGTCAAGGCAAATGCCCATCATTAACAATGCCATAAGCAAATGATAAGACATAAAGCAGATGAAATCGAAGACGACGCGGCTGGAGAAACATTTTTATTAAATTGTTGTTGTGCTTCCTTGTTGTTGTTGCTGTTGTTGGCAAGGTGTTTGTTATCGTTTGTTATATTGCTTGTTATGTAATGTAATTTATACACACGCACACAGACACGGGCACACAGGCTATACAATGTCATAAACGCCAAGGACACAAAGGCAATTCCGCATGACATTACACGCAGACAAAACAAACGTCGAGAGAGAAGCGACTAAAAGCCAAAAAGTACGCGTTTGGCATAAATGATAAGCTGGCTAAGGCAGCAGCAGGCCGAAGCGGAGTCGAAGAATGGGGCGTGGTCAGGGCCAGACATGCCAGCAGCCCGCATAGCACAATGCGTTGCTTGGTTGACTTTTGAATACTTAACAGGATAATGAAATGACAAAAGTGCGCACACTGGCGGCTCAGGAAAGCGTGTCCTGCTGCTGTTGTCCTGTGTGTGTATGAGTTTTTTATATTGTGTCCATGCCGTAAGTGAACGTCATGGCGTGCCGCGCGCATTAAATCATAAAAAACACAGGGAGCAGGCAACAAGAAAGCAATATTAATATAGAAACTGAGATACCCTTTTGAGCAGTGAAGGGCTCTCCAGCTCTCCACTTGTGCCTCTGAAGGTTTCCAAACCAAGATACAATTTATTTAAATTTATAAACATTTTAACAAATTGCATATACCTTAACTTTGTGTGGCAAAACCAAATGGAATGAAAAATATGATACTGTCCCACAACTGCGGCTACCGCACCTCACTCAGTATATTTTTTGGTAGGCCATTTTATGTTTACATAAATTTAAATTGACACAAATGCGTTTCGTGGCCATCCCCTCATCCCCTCATCACAAAGGGCATTGAGTTTCAACAAAAAAACCTGAAATAAAAAATGATAAACTACATAAATTATGACAGTTTTATGCTGTTTTGCTTTCAGTTTATTTATCTGTGCTGATTGCCCAGCCGCATGCAAGGGAATTGAAAATTTATTTATGCCATTTGTACAACTCGATGTTGAACACAAGGACAATCCATGGCAATTGAAATTAGGCAAAGTTTTTGGTACACTTTTGTTAGACCAAATTGCTTTCTAATTTTGCTAAGATTTTCACTTGCCCAAAGACAGATGTAAGATGTTTGATGTGGGCAGTGTAAATTTTCATTGAACATCATTTTATCAAATTCCATGCATTCCTCTAAAATGTACTCAGTGTGCAGAGACTTATAGGCGGGACTTACTCGATGAAGTAAACTTCATGACGTTTTTTTCAGTAGGAATGAGACACAAGTGTGACTCTATCAAGGCTGCAAACCATGAACCGAACCACAATGTACATATGTAAATCAATTTAAATACGTGAAGAATCATCGCTTGATATAGTATGTGGTACTTCTTGGCCTACTTATGTACATATTTATACATTCATTCTTATGCGACCACAGTTCTTCCAGTCAAAGATCATCATATACATATACATATGCGCCAATCTAAGCAACTCGGTGCATGCTACTGCAGAAACGTGTCAGCCGAATACAAACAGAAGTGTGTGCCACACGCAGCGTTGCCAATTTAGCTACTTTTCCCACCAGATAGAGCTATTTTGGAAGCTCGAAAGCCGGAATCTATTCAGTTTTGCCGTAACCTGCAATGCTAGCTAATTTTTTGACATTGTTTAGCTATTTTAATTAATTAATTAATCTCTGTTAAGTTTAAGCATTTTTAAACAGTCAATATTTGGTGGGAGAAATAGTTACATTGGCAACACAAGCCACTCGCCGAAAATTGGGCGCAAAGAAGAATAGAAACAGATAGAAAACACACAAGTTAGAACAATAAAAACGCGCATTTCATTTCGTTTGAGAAGTTTTGACTGAGAAGGTGTGAAGCAATGACGACAAATTTAATATTTACAAAATTTGCATACAATGTAAGCACTGATAAATCAGAATGTCACGAATGCAAACTTAATATGACCGAAAGCATGCAGCAATTTTAATGCGGCACCTTTAAAAGAAGACAAAGCCATTTTTGATCAAATCATTGTGAAAAAAGTTCCAAGTGTGGCGAATAAACACCAATTGATGCTCAATTTTCTGAGTGAAAGGTTGATTAAAGTGCATACGAGAAAGCATAATCAATCGGACTGAAGATTTATACACTAGCAATGAAGGAAGTCCATGTCCAGCAAACGAGGGCCAATCTCACGTCAATTATAATCTACATCTTACAGTCTTACAATGTATGTATGCGTCAGGTGTATACCTATTGTAGCGTTATTTTAAATATAAATATAATATATAATTAAATATAATATAATATATATTATATATTGCGCTTTACCCAACGAACCAAGGTTCGAACCAAAACCAACTCCCAAAAACCTCAAAACTCGAAAATCCGAACCTTAACCGTTGTTAAATTTTGGTTCGAACGCGCAAACCGGAGGTTCCGAAAAATATTTCTGGTTTGCAGCTCTGTTTGGAAGATCATTTTAACAAGAATCGCTCTGATGAGTACTTTCTTAGCTCTTTTAAAGATTAAAGAGATTAAATGCATGCAAAAGTGGTTAAATGACACCAATTCTTTGGGCATTGACGTTTTCGGGTTGCCAAGAGCCAAAATGTGTCTCTATTGATGCGCCAAGAAAATACTTTTGGCAGAATGTGCCTCCAAGGCAAGGCCATCGCTTTTATAGGGCAATCCAAACCCCAAACGAAAAGGCACTGGCGAGGAGCTCCATAAAAAGACGACAGAATTAGACTTCATAAGATGTACTGATGTAATCTCGTACCTGGTTAAATTCTATTCACACAATTAACTTTTCTTCTTAGTAGTTTTTTTATACCCTTGTAGACGATATATTAAAATTGTCCAGATGTTTGTAACGCATAGAAGGAAGCATCTCCGACCACACAAAGTATATATATTCTTGATCAGCATGACGAGCTGAGTTAATATAGCCATGTCCGTCTGTCCGTCTGTTTCTATGCTATCTCCTCCGTCAGCTTTAAAACTATCTCAACCAAACTTTGCACGAAGCCTTTTGGAACAAATACGCTGCACATTTGTCGGAATCGGCCGGATCGGATGACTATATCATATAGCGGCCATAGGAGCCATTGGTCGAAAAAGTAGTTTTAGTGAGAAAAACTTGTTTGTCTTCAACGCAAACGTCACCAAGCCTCGTATTTCTAAGTTTTCTATGCTTCTACATAATTCCACCAAGTTTAATGAAAATCGGACAACTATATAGTATAGCTGCCATACAAAAGATATGTCTGAGAAAAAGTCTTAGTAGGAAAAACTTTTTTGTTTTCAATGCTATTGCTTCCAAACTTGTTACTCATCAATATTATGTGCTACTACACAATTCTATCAAATTTGGTTTAAATCAGATGATTATAGCATATACACACCTGATCATATTAATAGGTACACACCGGAATTTTTTAATTATAGATGGTTTTTTTCGTACTTTTAGTGTTGACAACTTTTTAATTTTTGGTTTTTTGTTGTTATCAATGTCTAGCCACACTGTGACAAAGAGTTGAAAGAGGGGCTGCCCCGTATATCAAAGCTTTTCTATAAATTGCGAGTCCACCACACATTTCGCCTGATCATAATAATAGGTACAGTCTCCGTTTCTCACAAGTATCACGTAAATAATTTTGTAATCAGTGATCTTTTGGTAACTAAAGGTAAATTAAGTATAGCTCCTGTCAATACAGAGAATTAAATAATTATTTCATTGTACTAAAGAAGAAGCTCGATTGGTTCTTAGTCTGAGAAAAGAAGGCAAATCTTTACGAGCTATCGCCAAATTAATGAACAGGTCTCATAATTTTGTTAAAAATGCATTAGAATGAAAACCAAGACAGGAAACCCGTGGAAGGCCACAAAAAACAACAGAAACCATTGACCACTACATATGTAGTAACTTTGAGCAAAAAGGACCCATTTAAGTCATCGAAGGCTATTGCAGCCGAAATTGGGAATTCAGTTTAAAGTGCTTTGGAGTCCAAACTCATTCGAAGTGATGCGACGGACAGTGGAGATGTCGCAACCTACTCTAAGGATGAGACATGTGCCAGATAAAGTGTTCCGCATTTTCCTTTACGCGCATATTACAAAAACTGCAGGTTTCATTCAAGTCCCTGCTGTGTGGCCTAAACTTTAATGCAATCTTGGCGCACCTCGCCTTAAAGATATTGCTAATGCAGTTTGTTCCTAGGCTATCTTGAAAATAGTTTGATTGACCTAGGTCGTGAGTCAGCTTTTTATAAGTGGACGTTTCAGTGTTCTGTCTAGCTCGTTTTATGAAGATTTGACGCTCTTCTTCGCAAAGCATTCTTATGACTTCAGCTTGTGGATGTCGCCATCCTTGTGCATATATTGGCCCAATCAAAGTTTGACGCCCGCAGTTATTGGAAATGGAGGTCCAGTCATCAGAAAACTGAGTTTTTCCAATATAGCAGTTGACTCATTTTCTTTGCTTAGGCAGTCTTTTCTCCGGCATGTTCATGACCTTGGCTACATGGTCGAAATGCAGTCGCAGTGTATACGTATACAGAGCTGGAAGGCCAGTTTCTATACAAAATCGCGTAATTTGGCGTGTTTTGCGTTAGCTTGACAACTCCATATTGATGAAACAGCTTCAACAAGCGTTCAACATCGTCGAATCTAGGAAATCCCCAAATTGCAGCGGCATAAAACATGATGCTTCATTACAGTTGGCTTCACGTTGTCTCTACTCAGCAATGTTCTCCATGTAGCGTCTACAGCAAATTTTTGCTTCTCCAAGTTGCCCTTTCATATGATCTGAGAAATTCATATTATCGGACACTGTGACGCCTAAAAAGTTGTAGGACCGCACTTTCCCTAGTATTCTTCCATTTATGTGAGCCAACTGCCAATCTCTTAGCCTGCTTCTTAGTGCTCCAATGGACATAACCTTAGATTTTTCAGTGTTCAATTGCAGACCCCACTGCCCACAATAGCTTTCTAGATCATTTAGCATATTTTGCAGCATTTGCGAGCTTTCCGCTAGGACGGTTTGACCGCCAAAGGTAACACCACCTGATAGGATTTCTGTAATATCAACGATATATAGCGAGAAAAGTAGTGGACTTATAAGCAGGGAATCAAACCGAATCGTTTTTCGGTTCCGGTTCCGGTTCTGGTACGTACCATAACTTATGTTTTGGTAAAAGGTTCTGTTTTGGTTCCAATATTATTTCTGTATTCAGTTCCGTACCGGTACATTGATTTTCATTTCAGTATACCGCTACGTACCGGTATAAAGAAAGATCGGTCATTGGATTTGCGTCCACCCAATTTTTTAGCGATGACATAATAATTATACTCCAAAAAACAAACGTTTTACGCTCACTCGTCCTTCTCAATGGCAAATGTGGAAACTTTGTTGAGTTTTCATCTTCTTTATTTTGAGAACGTTCCTCAGGATGCCATTAAACTATTTGGGAAAAGTACTCATCTATTTGAATTGTCCTGTTCTTTTTCATACAAATACAAGTATGAATCCACATAAGCTTCCACTTTCAACCATTCCATAACTGAACCCGTAAAACCAGTTCGGTCCGAACCTTTTAAATTTTTAACCTCCCGAACCTGGACCCGAACCAGACCTCTTCTGATGAAAAAGGTTCGGTTCAAAAAATATCTTTAGTCAGGTTTTTCAGAGTATCTAAAACTATCACAATATTTTGACCATTTAAAAAATACTTTATAGTGCTGAATCGGAGCATTACCATTTCAAAATTATATCCGCACAGTTTATTTCGACTTGGAGAAGGAAATAAAGTCAAGTTGTTAAATGACAAATCAAATCCGTTTATTGATTAACATAGAAGGTGAGGCCCTGGTAGAGAACTAATGAATGGTTACTATAACGAATGAGGTCCATTCGGGTATTGATAAACGTTTTTAATAGCTTCGTTAGCTGAAAGATTCCTTATCAAAAAATATGCTTGATTTTTACCAAAAATATCTCAACGATATCAGAATTCATGAAGCAAGCTTCGAACCAAAACCTTAGGCTCGATAAGAAACGAACATAACACTTTCCAAAGGCTTTGAACCCCCGGCCTGATCCTACTTTAGAATTTCAGAGGTTTGCAGCCTGGGTCAGAGCTGCTTTCCTCATTATGTTTCATTTGAAGAGAAATGGATAACACAGGTACTTTTTTGTTGTAAGGTTATCATGACATTCTAATGAGGATCTAAAGAAATAGAATGCAACATTTTCAAAGAGACTGGATACTCGTTTTTCTATATCACACTCACACTACAAAAGATTTTCTGAACCAGACTCTTTTTTTGAAAGAATGCGATTTAACCAAATTACGTAAAGGACCCCCAGCTTTGCAGTCCGAACCGAAACTGTACGGGTACAACGTTTAGGTTCTTTTCGGTTCCAAAAATATCGATTCTCGGATACCGGTATACAAAAATTTTCAAAAATCGGTTACGGTTCCGGTTCTGGTTACGAGTTTTAATCGGTTCTTTTCGGTATACGGTTCGGGTTCTGGTTCCGGTTTGATTCCCTGCTTATAAGACAGCCTTGCTTTACTCCAGTATTCGTTTCAAACCAGTCCGATAATTTTGATCCATTCCACACGGTTGCAATGTTGTCGGCATATACGTTCTGTAAGGCATTGAGAATTTTGAAGGATATACCTAGGTTGCTCAGTTTGTAGCAGAGGCTTCGTCTATTGACCGTATCAAAAGCAGCTTTAAAGTCTATAAAGCATATGAACATTTTTCTTTTATTTTGGATGTACGACTTTGCAATTGTGGTGGTGGTTCAAAATTTGTAATTAATTATCAAAATGCGTTTTCTTCACCACCTCAAGGCCAAGATGAACAGGTTCTCTTAAAGATATTTGAACAGTGCATTTGAGTACCGGTGCCCGGCCGTAGCGTACCTAGACATCCAACCCTAAAAAAAACCGAGTATGCCACAGCGGTGAAGCTTTCCTCCATTTGTTGCATGATTCCTTCCCTAAATCTTTTCATAAGCGACAAGCTACAACACGCCTAGACACACGCATGCAATCAACCAAATTAGAGCACTCTTCAATGGAAACAAAAGCCAAAACTCCCCCCATATTCCATTCATTCTCATTCATTTGGGCATTTTTATTAATTAAGTAAATTGACCTGGTTGTTGGTACGCTCCAAGCACACACTTGATTAATTCAGAGCTCCTCAAAGTGGGTTGGGTCGGCCGAGTAGCCTGAAGTGTTGCCGGGTTGTTCTTTGGGCCGTAATGAACTTGGAAAAAGTCGTGAGAGCAAGAACTTTTTGCTGGCTGTTTTGTAAGTGAAATGAAATTAAGCGAAATTCCCAATTACAATGCAAAACAAAATTATGAGATTTATTTTACAACTTTCAGTTCCTGGGAGAATTTTGATTCGTTTATTGACTTTTCATGTTGCCGCCAATTATGCGTCAATGTCGATGATTTCACAGGGGCCAAAAACTTGTGCCACAACTTTTGCCACAATCTTAACAAGAAAATCTGTAAATTACACGCCTGCCTGGTGCCCCCTCGCAACCACCGCACAAAGTTCTTGCCACAAATTTTCCCAAAATATTTATACACACCTAAATAGATTTGATGGCATAATTGAAATTTGCTGTTATTGCCGGGGCCATTTTTGCGAATCGTTTCAATATTTTGTATACAATTTGCATAAACTCATTGCTCGAATGGCAGAGCAAATGCCAAGGCAAAGTTTATTAAAGTTGGCCGTTGCCGCCTGCTAATAACAATCATGGCGTCGAGTAATAATGATGGAGGTCTTTTTACAATTCTGACACATAGCCGCGGGGGGGCTTGGCATTTGTCCTTGGTTGTGGTGTCCCCAACTTTTCACAATTTAACTTTATACTTTTTGTGTGTGGGACAGAAAGGAAATTCGATTTGTTGCGCCCGAAAATATGCTTTGAAGCGAAAACAAGTATCGTTGACTTACAACATGATTTGAATGTTCAGAGAGAGGGACAGGACAAGGAACAACTGGTTCAGTTGTTGGTTGAGGCTAATTGCTTATTAGATAGATACACAGAAGAGGGTTGTGGGAATAGAAAATTGAAATGGATGTGCAATTTAGTAGTTTCTTGATATAAAAGCGAATACAACTTTTAAAAGTTATGCGAAAGTTAGCTCAGCTTGTGACAGCAAAAATTTTCAACAATAGAACATCGCAAAAAGGAGCAGCATTCTCTCAAATCGCCAATTTTCCAGACAGTTGGGGAATCCTTAATATTCTAAAATTCTGCTGAAAGTTCTGTCTGGGGGTTCGGAACCATCGAGAAGTCTCCACCGATCCACTGACCCGTTCTCGTAATCAGAACCATAAACCGAACTGGTGTTGTTCTGAATATACTAAACCGAAACAAAAGCCACAAAAAGTATGTTTGCTGATTAGTAGTTTACGATTGCGAGTGACTCGTTCTGGTTCTAGAAACTGAATGATTTTTATTTGAAATTTGTTCATCTTCTTTAGTTATTCTTTAGTTTTGGGTTTAAAAGCTTAAGAAATTCTGGATTTAAGTAAGATATTCTTGATTCAATACCGTTTTTTTTTACATTTCTTGATTTTAAAGCTCAATTTAAGCCTGTCTTGGACTAAAATAAGTTTAGTATGTGCTAAGTTTGAGAACGTTTAATGCTTTGAATAAGGACTTTTGAGTGTACTTAACTCAATTCAGGCCTATGAAACTGAAAATGTAATTCTCTTTGATCTGAAAATCATACGGATATGTTCTTTTTGCACTTAATTCCATTCTTCATAGATCTTAGATTAATACCGCTTTACACTAAGTAAAAACTAGAACGAATAATTGAAGTATTTCTGAAGAATTTTTGGCTTTTATAGGCAAGGGCGTGTGAGAGAGCAAGAATACTTTGAAAAAATAGTGTTGAACACGCTCTCACAGTTTCATTTTTCGTGCAAAAACTACTGTGAGGAGAGCGTAATCGGTTATTACTCTCATGAGAGCAGAAATCTGTAGTTGTGTGATGTCAGCGGTACAACTGTGTTCATTCTTAACTATGGTTTTGACGGCACGTGCAGCTTATGGATGATAGTCGAGTGGGCTAAGCTGCCGCCGTCTGTGGATGTTTCAATCTTTGAGGTCCCGATTTCAAATCTCAGTAAAGTAAGTAAAAACAAAAAAATATTAATGCCATCTCAAAATCAATCAACACCACGTCCACCCCCAACGAACACTCTTAATCCAAGAGTGAAATTCTATATTGTGTTCACTGTGTATGCTTAAATCAATATCGATTTTTTATGAAATCGATCACGAGTTGTTCGTGAATCTAAAGCAGACTTCGGCGCCTCCCTATTTGAAGTGTCTACAACGCGCTCTGCGGCAGCAACGTCGATACAGCGCTTACAACGTCTACATTCCCAGACAACAGGAAAATAGCAAAAATTATCCCAATACCAAAGACTTTGAATGAGTTCAGGCCAATATCCATACTGCCATTTCTTTCAAAAGTGTTTGAGAAGTTGATGGCCAAACAAATTAACAGCTTTCTTGAAGAAAATAAGCTACTCGATAACAGGCAATCTGGTTTTCGCAAACATAGAAGCTGCACAACAGCAATAATAAAAGTAGTTGAGGATATACGACAAAAATTGGATGACAGTTATGTGACTTTTCTAACCCTTCTTGACTATAGTAAGGCCTTTGACACGGTAAACCACGATATACTATTGACTAAGCTTAGATACTTAAATAATTTTTCTGAGACTGCTCTGAAGTTAATAAAATCATATCTAAGCGGCAGAAAACAAGCTGTAGTAGCGAATGGATGTGAATCAGAACTGGTTTCAATCACGCGGGGAGTCCCACAGGGATCAGTGTTAGGACCACTACTATTTGCCGTTTATGCAAATGACCTTCCCAAATCTTTATTAACGAGTGATGTCGATATGTATGGAGATGACGTCCAAATGTATGTTAGTCGACCGTTAAGTAACATCTGTGATTGTATAAATATATGTAATTCTGATTTGTCACGTGTTTCTGAATGGGCAAATAAGAATGGACTGTCTATAAACCCGAGAAAATCAAAATGTATGGTTATCTATAATCGAAAGATCATTACAGAAAACTTGCAAAAACTTAAGATAGATAATAAGACCATTGAATATGTAGAACGAGCCGAAAACCTGGGACTAACTTTTAATAATACTCTAACATGGAATGATCAAATTAATAAAGCCGCTGGAAACATGCATGGTCTGTTGAGGCAGCTAAATTACACAAAAACACTTCTGCCTACTAAATTTAGATATCTAATCGCAAAAGCATTCCTAATTCCAACACTGACATATGGAATAGAAATATTTGCCAGCAGTGATATGACTAATCAGAACAGAATAAAAGTAGCATTTAATAACATTTCTAGGTATGTTTATAATCTCGAACGGACTGACCATGTCACTATCCACACAAACAACCTGCTTAATACTAACTTAAACAATTGGATTCACCGCAAAGTATTAAAAATACTGCACAAAATTATATTTACTAAGGAACCCGCATATTTATTTGATTTGCTTAACTTTGTGTCGTCAAGACGAACAAACAACTTGGTATCCTTAAGATGCAACCTGGAGAGGTGTAAAAAACAATTTTATTATTATGCTATTCAGCTCTGGAACAACCTACCTCATTCTCTAAAAACAACTACAAGCACACACAAATTTACTAATAGTTTAATGGAACATTTTAAAAATAATAGAAATATATAATTAGACTTTTCAGTATAAAAACAAAACAAAAAACAAAAATAATAAATATATGTAAATTAATTTTAAGTCAGTTTTCTTTTTTATTATTCTGTAAAGAAATTGTCGTTGTGACTAGTGCATTAACTTAAGGAACTCCTTGTAGCACTAGGACGAAGAAAATAAAAAATAAATCTAAATCTAAATCTGATCTAAAGGTTCTGTTCTCAGAGAAAGTGCCCTCTTCATTTAACACATTTAACATTTTGCATGATTGCAGCTAAGAATTAATGTTACGCTTAACAGCACATTTGTCTATTAAAAGTCTATGTAAATAGGCTGTGGGGCTACTTTTACTTTGAACTATTGAACTAACTTTGAGGCAACTAAACGTCACGTCGCCCTTCTTATACTCTCAAGTCATCAGCGATTTACTTAAGTAAAATTGAAATCGAGTAGAGTGACACACCTAAGAGTCCACCAAATTAATAATATTGTACGAAACTAATATCAACCAAGCTTCCATTTTCAATTTCGCAAAAGTTTTTCGATTTAGAGACCAAATTTGTTCGAAAAACTGGTTTCAAATTGCAAAACTTTTCTGAACGTGAAATGGCTGGATAACAAAACATGCCTGATTAGGTGGTGCAAATAGTTCCGGATATAAAAACTTCTTTTCATTTCATAAGTTCAGTTTTTATACTCTGGTACAAAGGTACGAAAAGTATATAAAGCTTTTGCAAAAGTATGTAACATGAAGAAGAAATTATTTCAGAACCTATAAAGTATATATATTATTGATTAGCAACAACAGCCTAGTCGATATGGCCATGTCCGTCTGTCCGACTATCCGTCTGTGTGAACGCACAGAACTCAGAGATGGTAATAGATAGAGGTCTGACTTGTATGAGACATAAACTTCACTTGCAGGTAGATCACACCTACCCCCGCAATTTGGAAAAAACGTTATGTCTCCCACTGTTTTGTAGATAGATGGTTTGTGCCTTCTAGAGATATTTAGTTATATATCTATTTGCCGAAGAAATGATGAAGATCAGATGAACTATACTTAAGTTACGATTAAAAGTCAGATCTGTTTTGATTTGGTTGCAGTAGTGTGACTATCTATATGTCATTTTTTAAAATCAAGTATTGGCGCCATCTATTAGTCGAGCTATGAGCAAAAGAAAGTTTGCAGCAGCAGCGCAGATACTGAGTGGATTACAGCCGGGCTTGACCGTCTTTCTAAATTGCTGATAATCAATTTGATCAATATTTGGCAGTGTCAAGTAGACAATCATCTTCATTTTCCAAAGTCTTGCGTCCTTTCTGTGGCTGTGGCTTCGAATTTTGTTATGCTTCACAGAGAAATAAAAAATGCAAAAGGTACGCGAAAATGTAAGATTTTCAACACATAACGTTTTGGGTAGCTTGTCAACACGTTGCGTGTAGCTTTTTCATTTCGACACGTCATTTCTCTTAGAAATGAGAAAACTAAACGCGGCGAGCAGAAAAGCCACACGCCACGTGCTGAAATGATAAAGCTAAGCGCGACGTGCAGAATAGCTACACGAAATGTGTTGAAATGGGAAAGCTACACGCGACGTGTTGAAAAGCTACATGAAACGTGTAGGATTTCAATATCTAAACGCGGTGTGCAGAAAAGCTACACGCCACGTGTTGAAATGAAAAAGCTAAATGCGACGTGTTGAAAAGCTACACGAAACGTTATAAGTTGAAAATCCTACATTTTCGTGCAGCTTTTTTTTCTCTGTGTTGTAACTCCAAACGTTGTCCACACTTTGTGGATCGATATATAAGCATATATCTGTATATTTTGAAAGTCGAAACATTTTGCTTTAAAAAATGTGAAAAATATTAGTTCTTCTCAAATTCTGCCAGGTAAAAATAAAAGGTTTTTCAATAAAGGCTGGTCGATTTTGCTGGTAAAACGAAAATCTAAGTGAATTTGTAGTATTCTTTCAATACACACATTTCTATTTATCGATTTATAAAGTTTCATAACAAGCCGATGACTTTTGAAAGAGTTATGAGCACTAAAAAATCGAATGCCACTGCGCTACCAGCACCCACCATATTATCAGGACACTATATAATGCAATTGAGTTCGATTAATCCTTAATTTGTGTGTCCTTTTTTTACACTTTTGAGTTCCCAGTCCACTTTCGGGGGCTTAGAAAAGTAAGCTTACTTTTGTAAATATTTGAAAAGTTTTTTTTTTTTTTGCTGTTTTGTATTAAAATTCTGTCCAAAGTTTTCGGGAACCAGCAGCTGGGAGCGTACCTGCAATAAATTAAAATGATAACCCCAACAACATTTCTTGTTATTTACCGCTCTACAAATCGCTCTCCAATTAACTCTTTGTTGTTGTTGTTTATATTTTTTTATTTTTTGGTTTGTGTAAACTAACTTTGCTTTGCTAACTTTTCCATTTCCCCCATTTTCCGCCATAATCCTTCTTAGTCTCCTTTTTCCCGTGAACCTTAAACCAAGCCGTCCAAGTCATTTAATGTGCTTACATTCATTTCATTTTAAATCTCTGATAAAGTGGCGACCGCTTTAAGCTCAGGAGTTTGTGCCTCCACCGTCCCCGTACCTTCTGTTCAGCCTAATGGCGACACGCAAAGTTGTCGCCGTGTCGCGGCAAACGCAATTCTTTACACACCCGAGTTTTGTGTGCTTTTTTTTCTTCTGCCTTTTCCTGCTTCCTGTTTTGTACGCGTTTTCTAGATTACTTTTATAAGTGAATTTGTTGCGGTTTTCCGCAAAATTTACAAGTACGTGAGAAAATTAGAGCTTAGCTTGTTGCTTGCCGAACGGCCGGGTTCCTGTTGCGGCTTTAAGTTGAACTTTGAGTGAGAAATATGACTAATGCGCCGTGCCAAATGTGATGGCGAGGCAAATTAGCAAGTTCATTATTTGCTTAGCCATCGCCTTATGCCAATTTAACGCCAATCCAAAGTGCGGGAGTAGCTTACGAGAGTTTTCTGCTGCTGCTGCTGCTGCTGATGCTGCTTAGCTGACATGAAAATAAATTCGATGGCTCCGAGTTGAAAATAAAGTTTCCTTTTTTCGCGAACAAGAGCCAGACAAAGTTTTTTCAGGCGTAGGGCCAGAGAGAGAGAGGGGTGGCTGCGGTTCTGTCTGTATTTGCAGAATTGTTAGTTTCACGCTTTGTTTGTTGAGATTAGCTCACTCCTAGAGCCACCCACCCGCTGCTGACAGCGTCATGCTGTGCTTTTGGCCAAACGCATGGAATAAAATGGTGCAGTTTACTTTACTTTATTTGCGCCAAAACTTATGCCAACCGACGATGTTACACTTGTTTTATTGAATGCTCTTTGTGAATGGGTCCCACGAATGGATTAGTTGAAGTCGAACTGATTTTTTCCATAATATTCCCAATAGAAATTAATTTAATAGAATAATTGTCAAGGTTTTATCCATGATACAGAAAATAGAAGAAGAAAAATAGAATAGAAAGTTTCATTTGGACGTCACAGACTCACGATTTTGTATTTGTTGACATTTTTTTAACCAAGTTATCAAGTTAAAGTCAACAATTCAAATTCCCAACCTAAGACTAATCTGTCAAATGAAGTCACAGACTCACAAAGTTATGCGCATGCGAAATGGAGCAAGTGTTTGCACTACCTTGTATTCATTGTATCATGGATTTTGTCTGTATAGCTACACTCAGAGTAAAAATAGAGAATTTCACTCGTGAATCAAGAGCATTCGTTCTCAAAAGTACGGTAAGAGTGAAAATTCTTGATCCAAGAACGAAATTCTTGATCCTGGAGTGAATTTCTGATACCGACTTTATTGATTCAAGAGTTTCAGTACTTGATCCAAGTACAAATATATATATGTTTTTTTTTTATTTACTTTTCTTGGACTTTAACTCGGTACCTCGAAAGACTGAAACACACACAGACGACGGGCAGCTTAGCCCACTCGACTATCATCCATGAGCTAAACGAGGCGACGAAAACTCACTTATAAATAAACGCAGTTGGCTTTTGTACGCATCGGACAACGACAAACTGCGCATGCACTCTTTCTCTCTGCGAGAGCGAGTCAAACTCTATTCTCTCAACGACAAACTGCGCATGCGCTCTCTCTCTCTCTCTCAAAGTTAAGTTGCCCTCACTCCCCTTGCCTTTAAAAACCCAAATTGAGAACGTTGAGAACGAATTTATCTCGATTCCAAGAGCGAAATTATTGAAAATTCAAGAACGACTAAATTTTTTTTTACTCAACTTATTCGTTCTTTACAGAATGTCATGCTTTTCTTTGCTTTCAAACGCAGCTTCTAGACAAAATTCCTAAGCCCGACAAACTTAGTGAAAGTTTCAGTTGCTTTGGAGAGTTCAGAATTCAGCTGACACGCTATATTGTTTTCTGTCCTTAAGCTTGTGCTCGAAGGAATTTAGCTGTAGGCGGCAAATGTCTGCGTTGAAGGTACAGTTTTTGTCAAATTTGTGGCTAAGAGTGCTTGTGGACGAAGGACACAACCTTCTCTAGCTAAGCAAAAGACAACTGAGGGGTTTGAAGTAAGAAACTACTCGAGCAAAGCCAAAAACGGCACAAAAAATACGACGTGGTTTGAGGATTGAGTTCAAGAGAGTGACAATCTACTCGAGCAAAGCAAAAGCGGCACAAAAAAATACTGCCAAAAGATACAACCTGCTCAAGTAAAGCAAATGCGGTACAAAAAAACCATTGCGTAAGTGATAAACTACTCGAGCAAAGCAAAAGCGGCACAAAAACACTACCGAAAGTTACCAACTGCTAGAGCAAGGCAAAAGCGGCACAAAGTATTGAATACATGTAAATCACATTCTTCTCGAGCAGAGAGCAAAAGCAGCAACAAAAAAAAGCTGCGGGGTTTGGGGATTGAGTGCAAGTGAGCGATACATCACTCGAGCAAAGCAAAAGCGGCACATAAACACTAGCGAAAGTTACCAACTCCTCGAGCAAAGCAAAAGCGGCACAAAAACGGAAGCGAAAAACTATTTTTCTTATTCAAAACTCGAATGGACTCGAAAATAGGCAACTTAACACAGGGGTTCTTCTTCTTTGGCCCGATATTCAAATCACCACCGCTCAACGGCGCCTTTGTTTAGTGCGAGCTGGCTTCAGTTGTAAACACCAAACTTGGCAAAGTCTTTCCGCACCTGGTCTTCCCATCTAGGTTTCTGTCCTGCACTCGTGCCTGTTCTCCTAATGTGTTTTTTCTTGGAGCTTGTTCATCCATACGGGTAACATGTCCTATCCAGCGCAGCCGCTGTTGTTTTATGCGCTTGACTAGACTGGTGTCCCCATAGAGTTCTCGGTTCTTTCGGATGGGAAATTCATCGCCAACTTTTAAAGGTTTATATAATATATCCTCCGAAGAATCTTTCGCTCGAAAACGCCAATCGCCGCCTCATCCGCTGCTGTTTTGCGTGGGTCGTCGTCAGAGGGGGTTGCAGTTTTGGTGGACTTTTTTTTGCCGGTGGTGGGTACCTATCAAGCGCGACGCACCATTTCTATATATGCACCCTGTAAGGAGGGCTCGCCGCTCACGTTAGCCAGAAACTTTGCGAATGCAAAGCGTTCTGTAACCGGTGGTCACCAACGAGGAGGTGTGAGTCGACTTGAGATGCAGTAAGCCAGGACAAGTTGAAGCGGTCAGCAGCTTTACCTCACTGCATACGCCCCCATTGGGGCTACGTTCCAAGAAAACCTCGTGGGAGAACGAGCTTACCATCTATACAGATGGTTCGAAGACGAAAGAGGGCCTAAGAGCTGGGGTCTACTCCGAAGAACTAGCAAACACAGCTCTCACTCAGTTTACCGAACTGGTCTGAGGTCTATGCTGGCCCAGATACTTACCTGATAGAACATCCCAACTCCTAGACTTTAGCAAGAGCAGGATAAGAACTATGATCGGAGTCACAACCCCTCGTGACTTCTGTCGTAGTTGTGGGAATGAAGAAGAGATAGAAAGCATCAATCAACATATTTGCGACTGCCCTGCACTTCTTAGGAAGCGTTCGCAGCATCTAGGAAAACCAACCTAACCTAACCTATGTTAATATTTTCAAAACTATTTGCAAAATTTGCAAAAAGTTGCTTCTCGGAACATTTAACACTCAAAGCCAAACTAAGCCGTTTTTTGTATTCAACAAGTTTTCGTTTCTTGTGGTGGCTCAGAGAAGCAAGAATGCTTTCGGCTGTTAAAGCTTCTTTCTAGCACTTATTATAAGAAATGTTCCAAAAAAACAAACTTCACACATTTAAATGCATATTTCTTTTAGTGTGAGCTTTCGATCACGCCATGCAATGTGTGACTAGAGAGCTTAATCGATTCTGAAGAATTTTGCATTTTTTCGCTTGATCTACTTGCTTTTAGTTTAACGAAGCCTCGAATCGAAGAGCAAGTCTGCAAAAAAACTGAAATTGGAACTAGAAAAGCTAGTACAAATAGCGCAAAAAACATTATACTTCTTTCCGAAAACAGGCTGAAAAAGGGGAAGCAATCGGTGTTTACCTTAATTAACAAAAATAGAACAATGTCTGCGCGAGATGTAGTTGAAGAAAAGGAATAACCTAAAGACATACAAAAATCAAAAAATTGTTATTAAAAGTCAACACCAAGCAGAAGTTGGAAAGCAGATAGCTTGAAAGTTTTATGATCGGTTGTGCATTGATGCAGTTGAGTGCATTGTGTTGAACGACGAAACATATGTGAATTTGGAATCAACAAGTTGACCCGGCCCACAATCAGATTCAGCAGCTTTGAAAACTTGTTCGGGCAAGTATGTATTAAGCAGGGCATCCACAAACGAATTTGTTCGACGAACAACATTGTCAAACAGGATTTCATTTGCCCACTAACCAGGCGAACATTTCTCACGAACATCATTTGCTTGAAAATCTCAACGAGTAAACATGAAAATATGGCAGCGAAAAGTAACACAATCATGGCCTAAATGGCGATACAAATTAGCTTAAAGCATTATTTCATCATTTTGGGGGTATTCAATCAATTTCAGCCACAATTCGATGCTTATTTGGGCACGTGTTCACCCTACAAATATTTTTGACAAATGATGTTCGTGCACTTGTTCCCATCCATTGACGAGCATGTTCGCACGAACACACGCAAGAAAGAATCGTTTCTATTCTCTGCGAACAAAAAGTCGAACACAAAAATCTGTCACGAACACCTTCACTAACGACGAACATTTCGTCGAGCACAACAAATTCGTCGAACAATACAGATATTTTTACTGATTTAATACATTCGGAACCAGATTTAACAGGTTCAGAAAATTAATATTGAAATGAAAATGACATATTCCGAGCCATACCGAAATTTAGAGAATATAAAATGTAAAATTGGCAAGCCAAGCTTCTCTAAATTTAGAGAAAAGCTTTGTTTTATGTAGTAACATTATATTTCTAGCCTGCCTCAAATAGCATTCAGGCTATGAACTTGGAAATTGTAAGCCAAATCAGCTGCAATCCCAAAAGCTGCCTTTACACTTTTCATATATCTCTAAAGGGACTCTCTGAGGATAATGTTATAGCAAAGCAAATAACTCTAAATACTTAGAAAATGTAGACTTATGTAATGAAATAGAACAAATTCTATTTGATAAGAGATTTTCTTTAGAGAGTTTTGACAACCGACTATTTGGACCTATAAGACAAGTGTAAAGGCAGCTGTATAGACTTATACACTTTTAGTTGAGTTGCACTGACACGCTCAGTGTGAGCGTTCTACCTTTTATTTCTAAATTTCTCATTCCTTAATTTCTATTCTTAACTAAGGCAGTATTTGTAAAATAGCTGCGTGTGTATAAATAAAAAAAATGCATTCCTGTCAGGAATACACATTGCCTCACACGATGCATATTAAGTGGTGTGAACCGGATGACCTTTTCAAGCGGTTCCCTTGGTTGATCCTTTTCAAGTGGTGTGTCTGCTGGGCTGGGCTGATCTTTGTCACTGCGGCTATTAATATTTAATGCTATTACAAAAGGTGGCATGTTTATGACATAGGCGACAGAGGCTTAATATTTATTGTTACAAAGAATCTTAGGATCGTGGTCGAGTCTCATGTTCAAGTTTGAACAGCAGCTTCATGTGGAATGCTAATACAAAGTTAGACATTGTATTCCCCTTACAGTTTTAAACTTGAATTTTGTGTTTTTTTTGGTTGTTTAACCATTTTTTTCAGTTAGCGCATTAAAACGTCGTTCTAAATCCCACTTCATACGCCACATTTCACTTGCCATATTTGCACTGTTTGTTTGTTTTGGTTTCGGTTATTTTTTTTGTTTTTGTTCTTTCAAAGCGCAAAGTTTGCACGTGAAAATTGCGTTCACATGTCTTCCTCAATTGTGTGCGGCAGAATGTCTATGGTGGCGGAAAAATTCGCTGGCGTGTGGAAAATTGATGCTGCTTCTGAAGTTTTCGGCTTTTTGAACTGACAGCTGCGATTTTTATGCGTCGCAGCCGTCGACACAACTAGAAAAATAATTGTAATTGTGAGTTGTGCGAGACCCAACTTTGGGGCTGGCATTAATAAGCATAGTTCCCTTACAGTTTGTGTTTTTGTGGCATGTGAAGTGAAATTATTTCGCTTTGCCACCCGCCTGAGCGATGGGTTTTTGAAAAGTCTTGGTTCTGGTTTCTGGCCAGGACTTATTTATTGCTCAGATTTGTAGGAATTGCTTTTGGCGTTGTGTTGAAGCTTTAAGCTAATGAGAATTTATGGTTAATTGATGTTGTAACGCGTGGGATTTTATATGGTTAATTAATGACAGCTGCGGGTTTTGTGGTGCAACCTTCTTAATTAGATTAAAAAACAACTGTTGGAGTGCATATGGGGTAAGTGAGAGGGAATATTTTTAATGTGGTTTAGAAATTTAAAAAACTTTTGTTAATTGGTTTACTTTTGTGTACTATGTGGGAAGTAAAATTTCAGGTGAAGATACAGGTTAAGATTTATGAACTGTCATTATGGAAATCCGTTATTAATCCACTTATTTAGAACGAAATGCAAGAGGCATAGGAGGAGTTCTCAACTTCATTAAGAGTAGCTGCAATATTCTGTAATATCACTGTTTTCTTTTGGGACTCTTCGCACATTATTCGAATCAAATTGCAAGTCTCTTGCAATATTTGCATCTAGCGATTGAATTTGTGTTTCGTCGGATCATCGTTCAACCAGAAACAGCATCAATTGGATTCTACAGCGTTGCTCTTTCAAAATGACCCATATATTTCTTCATCTTCATGGAGAAATTGGATTGATATCACTCAATCATTTCTCTCAACACAGCAATTCAAGAATTCGTCAATTCGACACAAACAAATTTAACACAAAACAAAGTTATCCCAACACAATTTTAACACACGTCTATATATCACACCCTAAACAACAATTCAACAACATTTTGATTTAACTCATACTCTGTGTTTTAGCATTAACACATCTGTTTTTAAAATGTCAAAATAAGCAAACCTTTAATAATACAATCAAAATATCAACAGGGGTAGAAGGGTGACGCAAGCAGCAGCTAAAAATTGTACGATATTCGGACATTTTTCTGTGATAGCTTGCAATTTCTGCTTGAATTCGCATTTCGGCTGTGATTTCGCCATATTTTCAATGACTGACTTTTGGTTTCACATTTTGTTGATCTCCAAATAATTCCAATCATCTCCAATTAAACATACGTCATTTCAACACATTACAAATTAAACACATTAACAAATTCATCCTAGGAAATGAGGGTGACACAAGTGGCAGGAAAAAATTGTACGATACATTTACAACGCCTGCATTCGGATGAACGATATTCAAGTTGTGAACAAAAGAATGTTAGCTGGTACTGTGAGGACTTGATTGGTAAAGCCCCACAACTTATCGTGGTAAAAACGTAGTTATAGGGTTAAAGGAGTACTTTTAAGATTAAGTGTAAGATTTTCTGGGAAACTAGCCGATGGAGTGGTGGGGCGGGCTGCAAAAGGTTGGCCGCATAGGGTTAAGATGGGCGGCGAATTGGCAGCAGGAGCTGAGGGGCAAGGTAGAGGAGAAGACGGAGTACAGTGGCAGCGCTCAGCAGAGCGCAACGGGGAAAACCGTTGTATCTGCTGAAAAGAAGGAGACAACGGAAGAGCGTAGGAGCTCAAGCACAGGAGAAGGCCAGTGGAAAATTCCATTGAACTGGCGGCGCATGACAACAACGGGACTTGGCGGCTAAGGACCGACAAATGCCCAGCGGAGCCGGACCTGCGGCTATAAAAGGACGCGCTGTTCGAGACGCAAGTCAGTCGAGTGCAAGTCTAAGTGCGAGTCATTTAAAGCGAGTGCCAAGTCCGAGTACCAACGCGAGTGAGTGGAGCAGAGAAACATCGAGGAAGAGCCCCGAAACGGAAGCCGACGATCATCGTGGGAGAAAGGCAGAGTGAGTGCGAAGGAAAAAACGTAGTTCAAGCCATCGAGCTGTGCGAGTCAAACGAGTGTCGGCGTAACTGAGCGATATCAGCCAGTGGGCCTGACGAAATCGTGGTGCCAGCAAGGAAGGGGTAGGACGTTGAGCCGCCTGCCAGGAGAAAACCAGTGGGTTTCAAGACAGTAGCTGTGCGATTAAACGAGAGCCGGCGAGCTTTGCGAACGGCAAGCGTGTCCTGGCGAATCGTGGTGCCAGCGTTGTCTGAGACATAATACAGAGAAGTGAAAGGAGTAGCTTAAGTATCGGCTTAAACCACCTAGCTCTAGCGATAGAACATAAGCACATCTAGCAATAAGCCCAGTAAGGGAAACCATTGTAAACTTTAGCATCTTAAGGCCAATAAACAGGCAAAGAAACCGAAATCCCAACCGTCTTGTCATTTCCAAAACCAACTCCGCAAAATAAATTTGTTGCGGAAGCCAGCGGAATAATAGGTTCATTACAGTACAGTACCTACCAATGTGCATACACTTTCGCAGATACAACCTAGTATACGCAATTGTTTTGGTACACGGTTTTTTGGTCATATAATGAAAACGAATGAATATTTTTTAAAACTTTGTTCTTCTTTATATTCAGTCACTCAATGGCAACTTATTCGAAATGGCCGCCGTGTGCCTTCCAGCAACGCCGAAGTATCGCAGTGTGCACTTCATGCATTGAGAAAGTGTCCACTGCTCGGACAAGGGCGCGCTTCAAAGACTCAATATTTGTGTGTTGAGTAGACCAAGCCATCGACTCAAAAACGGACCACAGTTTGCATAGACTGAACATAATCATATGGAAATTTTTATACTCTGTACTAGAGGTACACAGAGTATATTAAGTTTGTGCAAAAGTATGTAACAGGGACAAGGAATCATATCCGACCCTATAAAGAATATATATCAGATCAGCATCAACCGCCGAGTCGATATAGCCATGTCCGTCTGTCCGTCTGTATGAACGCACAGATCTCAGAGACGGTAAGAGATAGAGGTTTGACAAGTATGGGACATATATTTCTTATACGTGGTCGGGCGTGGCGTACCAGTCGTATGTGTGGCGGCTGGTGCGGGAGGTTGTGGGTTCGATCCCGCCTCGGACCATCTAATAGAAAAAGTTTTTTCTTTCTTTAGAAAAAAGCTTTTACACACCCGATCACCTTTACCAGCTACTGGCGCCAGCTGTGAAGTAACTAACTAGCCATGAAAAAGCAAATTCTCTAACTATTGCCGTTCGGATTCGGCGTTAAACTGTAGGTCCCTTTCTCTTGTGCGAAAAATTATAGGCACACACGCCAAGAGATTGAGAGAAGCTTGACCCTGGCCCTCCTGGAGGTGCTGTTTGAGCCAATTTTACTTATATTTCTTATACTTGCAGGCAGATTAAGTTTAATTTCAACTTTGCCACGCCCCCTCCTGTCACCGCAATTTGGAAAAAGCGTCATATCTCCCCCAGTTTTGATGATAGATTGTTCGTACCTTCTAGAGATATCTAGTAATCCAAATTATTTATCGATTTGCTGATGGCGCCACTACTTAGACCATTTGCTTGCCAGTATGTTATATGGCAGCTATACGATATATTCATCAGATTTGGGTCAAGCTCGTCAAAATTATGTAGAAACCAATAATATTCATAACTGAAAAGCTTAAAGACGCTACCATTGAAAACCAAAAAGTTTTTCCCACTAGAACTACTTTTTAAACCGATCATTCCTATGGCAGCTATAGTCTATAGTTGTCCGATTTGGATCAAACTTGACAAAATTGTGTGATAGCATATATATAATATTGATCAGTAACAAGTTTGGGAGCAATAGCATTGAAAACAAAAAAGTTTTTCATACTAAGACTTTTTTTCAGACATATCTTTTGTATGGCAGTTATACTATATAGTTGGCCGATTTTCATAAAACTTGGTGGAATTGTGTAAAAGCATAGAAAACTTAGAAATACGAGGATTGGGGACGTTTGCTTTGAAGACAAAAAAGTTTTTCTTACTAAAACAAGTTTTTCGGCAGATCGTTCCTATAGCAGCTATATGCTATAGTCATCCGATTTGAATCAAACTTGGCAGAATTGTGTGGTATCATATAGTATTGATCAGTAACAAGTTTGAGAGCGATAGCATTGAAAACAAAGAAGTTTATCCTACTAAAACTTTTTCTCTGAACTAACTTTTGTATGGCAGCTATACCATATAGTTGTCCGATTTTCATTAAACTTGGTGGAATTATGTAAAATCATAGAACACTAAAAAATGCGTTTTGGGGGCGTTTGCATTGAAAACAAAAACGTTTTTCTCACTAAAACTACTTTTTTGACCGATCGTTCCTATGGTAGCTTATGCTATAGTCATCCGATCCGGCCGGTTCCGACAAATGTGCAGCGTATTTGTACTAAAAGGCTTCGTGCAAAGTTTTGTTGAGATAGCTTTTAAACTGACGATAGCATAGAAACAGACGGACAGACAGACGGACATGGCTATATCAACTCAGCTCGTCATGCTGATCAGGAATATATAAACTTTATGTGGTCGGAGATGCTTCTAGGCGTTACAAACATCTGGACAATTTTAATATACCTTCTACAAGGGTATAATTACTAATGATTGAGAACAATCGATTTGACAAATGTTGTAATTTGTTCTTTATAATTATACCCTTGCAAAGGGTATTATAATTTTGCCCAGAAGTTTGCAACTCATAGAAATATTCACTTCCGATCCCATAAACTGTATATATTCTTGATCAGGGCGACGAGCTGAGTCGATTGAGCTTTATCCGTCCGCCTGTCTGTTCGTCTGTCTGTTTCTACGCAATCTAGTCTCTCAGACAGACAGACGGACGGACAAAGCTCAATCGACTTGGTATTACCAATTTTTAGCTATTGACATTAGTGTGACCAGTTCCCCAAATGCTTCAGCAGTTTCAATCTATCCAAAACGCAAAGAATCTCTATAGCAGAGGTGCACAGAGTTAGCTTACGGCCGCGTGCCTGTTGATGTGTGTGCCTGCTCGTGGCTGTCCGATGATACACACGAAATCATTCGTCCCCGAACAATAAAATCTACATAAAAGACAACGCAGACAAATATTTGTTGTAACGTACAAATTC
The DNA here is from genome assembly GCA_037044535.1 of Lordiphosa magnipectinata. NCBI lineage: Eukaryota > Metazoa > Arthropoda > Insecta > Diptera > Drosophilidae > Lordiphosa > Lordiphosa magnipectinata. Next base: position 23,464 of record JBAMBO010001751.1, on the reverse strand, counting down.
TGAAGAGGCATAAGAGAGAATGAGAAGATAAAACACATATGAAATTGTTGTTGCACTACGCTTAGCCTTAAGTTATGAGCAAAACAACAACGAATGCGCGGCGTGCGTATAGGGCCCACGCACCCCTGGTCTATAGAAACACAACTTAGATTGTTTTAGTGGGTTCTTTGAGGTGACCAAAAAAGTTGCCTTAAGAACAAAGTCTTAAGGAAAGGGTTCCAAGCTATCCAAAACGCAAAAGATACTGAACAAAACTCCATTTTGACAGATATACGACAGCTTTTGGGTTGTTAAGAGATTAAGAGGGATTGGTAATTCTTTTGCTTAAAAGTAGTCATAAAAAACAGTTTTAGCTGTGGATGGCACTGTCTGAGTGAAAAACGCTCTGCTTAATTTCCACGCCATTCCATTTACCTATATATATATATATCTAATTTTTGTGGACTCCTAAATTTCCCATTTCATTTCATCCATCTACAAAATGAATTTGTATTTTTCATTTAAAGATTTCAATTCGTTTTCTTGCACCTTTCCAATTTACGAATTTTCCCAACCAAGTCTCAACAAATGACCGCACTTTCGTAAAGCAATCAACTCTAAACTGTGAAATATCTACAAGATCCTGTATCTATGTATCTCAATAAAGCAATCACAGCGACCAAAGCAGCCTGTCTGGAGTATATAAATTTCATTTCTTTTGCAGCGCCAGCAAGGCAGCAGCCAATGCAACCTGCACAGACATCATTAGAGGCAAACCCAACCACCAACAACACGTGAGTAACTTGACACACACAGATATACTTACACTCTGCTACAATATCGACACTATATATCTTGGACATGTGTTGGCCATCAACTTATGCAATCAACGATTTGGCTTTGACCGGGCAAACTGACTGCCGTTGGGTGCTATGTAAACTAAATAGAAAAGACGAAGCGGACGTGAACAAGGAGGACGAGGACAAATGTTTATTTAAGCATAAAGCCACGTAGTACACACATGTTTTTATACATGTCTATGTGCACTTGGGCACAGCTGTACCAGGCGGAGTACGCCTGGTAATTACATACAGACTAGCACAGCTTCTGCTTCTGCTGCTTCTGCTGCTGCTTCAGCTGTATAAATATTTGCCCTAACCTTTTCTCTTCCTTTGTGTCGGCAGTTTGGTCTTTGTAGTATTTGCGTTTGGTCTTTCGATTCAAAAAAAAGAAACTTTTTTTCTATATTCATTCTCGATTTGCAGATATGTTTTATAATTAAGTTTTGGTCTTTACTGAAGGTTCAAACTGTTGCTTTTTAAGGCACATGACACGTCCAAGGCCTCATGGATATTTATGTAGGTGTGTGTGTGTGTGTGTGTGTACGTGTTGCCAAAAGGATATGGTCGTGACAATAGCCTGACATAAAGTTTGAACAAAAGTATGTCCCCAGGATGTGCCGCCCGCCTGCTTTTTGTCTTTATTTATCGCCTTGAATGAATCACTTTGTGCCATTTTCGCCTGCCAGCCAGCCAGTCCTTGCCTTTGTCTCACAAAAAGCCACGTAGCCTGGCGACAGGATATACTTTTGACTTAATTTGATTTGCTCAAATGAATTTCAATTAACTGAAAATGAAATTTATGCCAGGCAAAGTGATTTGCGTTAAGATAAAAAGGGGGGCCAAAACATGAAGAGGAAATCAATTAAATCAACGATTTTTCAATGGAAATTGTAGTGCAAAAGTCATGATCTGATTGAGCTAGCCATATTAGTGGGTGTAAGCACAGTTTGCTGTATAAACAGCTTATAAAAGTCATCTTTACATGCAAAAAGAAGTATAAAAATACACTACACAATACTAGTTTAGAGCTCGCTATGAGAGCCAATTCTTTATTCCAAATACTGTTGAATTTACCAATCCAAATCAAACTGAACCCACTAAACTTAATTTAAACGCGTCTCTTCTACTATTTTCAACTATAAAAACTTTTATAGATTTACATGGCGCCCGAGCAGGGACAACGACATTTTAAAGCTGAAGTGCAAAAGTCTTGATCTTATTGAGCCAGCCGTTAGTGGGTTAAGCACAGTTTGCTGTATGAACAGCTTATAAAAGTCATCTTCACATGCAAAAAGAAGTATAAAAGTATACTCCACAATACTAGTCTGGAGCTCGCTATGCGAGCCAATTCTTTATTTCAAATACTGTTGAAATTACCAATCCAAATCGAACTGAACCCACCAAACTAAACTTTAAACGCGTCTCAATCTTTTCAACTATAAAAACTTTTATAGATTTACATGGCGCCCGAGCAGGGACAACGACATTTCGAAGTTGTAGTGCAAAAGTCTTGATCTTATTGAGCCCGCCGTTAGTGGGTTAAGCACAGTTTGCTGTATAAACAGCTTATAAAAGTCATCTTTACATGCAAAAAGAAGTATAAAAGTATACTCCACATTACTAGCCTGGAGCTCGCTATGCGAGCCAATTCTTTATTCCAAATATTGTTAAAATTACCAATCCAAATCGAACTGAACCCACTAAACTAAATTTAAATGCGTCTAAATCTTTTCGACTATAAAAAACTCTTATAGATTTTTATGGCGCCCGAGCAGGGACAACTGACAATTCGAAGTTATTTTTTTAAAGTCTAGTGTAAGTTAGTTTAGGGCAGAGCGGGAGCACAATAAAACTCTCTTTCTTTGCTCTGAGTGAATTCGAACAGTTTCGCCACCCTAGCTTGAGATAGGCTTTAGAGAAATTTTATTGAAATATTAAACTAGTTATCGTAAGAATTTGAAAACAAGCGAAGCTTTATATTTCGTCTTGTCGTAGTCGTCGATCGAAGAGCCATTAGTATTATTAACTAAATTTAAGCGCGTCTCAATCTTTTCGACTGTTAAAACTCTTATAGATTTCCAGGTACTATCAATGCTTATTCCAGGCTTCCTGGTATTGAAGTTTAACACACCAAAGTTATACACGAAACTAGGAAGCTTCCATTCCTGTTATAAAAACTACTATTTTAACTTATTCAGCCCGTAGTTAACATTTCTTTTACGTTTTCCTTCGCGATTTCGTGTCACATGTTATTGGCTGCGCCTCTCGGTCGGTTGGGCGGGAGGTGGGCTGCTATTTTGCCTGGGATTCTCGCGTAACAAGCCTCGGTTCGGTGTCGAATGGGCCACTTGAACGTTCTGCGCATTGTACAACAACGACCACACAAGTACAACCAATTTAGCTTGTGGGAGCGGGGGATCACTATGCCTACTGCAGGCAGCTAGGGCGTGTGAGTGTGTGCGTTTGTATGTGTGTCTCAATTGTACAGAGTATTTTTAAGTCGGGTATTTTGTTTATTTTTTTCAACTTTTAAGACTAGAAAACAGAGCTCTCAAAATATGGTAAGCTTATATATTCTAAGTTGTCTGCTTATCCAAATGACAGGGACAAATTTAACAGACTCGCTCACTTGATTTTGTATTTCTTGTGTATAGCCTAGTACTGAGGGCGTTCGAATTTTCCTTTCGTCACAGTATTTAATATAATTAGAAACACCTTGGCTTAGTTTTGATGCTCATGTGCTTTTAGAAAGTATATCTATTTAAGTGAAATACTGTGACGAAAGGAAAATTCGAACGCCCTCAGTACTAGGCTTATTCTGTTTCAAAGTTCTCGATGAGAGAAACTGTCTTACGATAACAGCTTGATGGGGACAATTTCGTTCGGCTCTCAGTAGCTGAGCATAAGCAACTGAGCAAAAGGAGCCAAATGTCAGCGGAAAGTGTCTATTTTTGTTGTTGCTGTGCTTAGTTTTTGTTATTGCGTTAGACATTTTATCGCAGACAAAGCGGAAAAGAGGAAGGGAGACAAAATAGCACACAAGTTTACTGAATCACACGTGCAACACACAGGCAAGCGCAAAAGATACTTTCAGCAGATTCTACCCAGCCAAGTGTCTCAAGCAAACAAATGCTCAAAGAGAGCAAAAGACAGAGGTAATGTGATTTCGTTTCCCTTTTCCATTGTGTCCAAGGGCGACTGTTTTTTTTTTCTGACAGTCTGTACAAAAAAACTACTTCTTGCGAGCTTTGCTATAAAACCTTCTGTCTAAATAAGGTCTGTCTAATCTGGTATAACCCACCTAGCATTTGGAAGATCATTAGGTGATTCCTCACCTTGGTGAGTCTTTTTCGAGCCCATTTGATGATTTAAAAGAGATTAGTTTCATGTGCGATTTAAGGAAGACTCGAAAATGACTCATGCATTTGCTCAAAATGTGATTCATTAAAAATGGACTCGAAAAAGACTCGCAAATGACTTGAAAATGAGTCGAAACTGATCAGAAAAACGGGTTAAAAACGACTCTCCATGAAGAGTCGCGGCTAGGGTACCGTTTTCTCCCGACCAAAGTATCATTTATGATCAGAAAACGAGCGCAATTATGACTATTTTAATCAGAAAGAGGACTCGAAAAAGACTCAAATGTGATCAAAAATTTCATAAAATGCTGGCTGGGAAGTAGAACAGTTCTTAATACTTGATTACTCACAAATCTCGCAATCTTAGTTTTGATGTCATATATCTACGTTTTCAATTCTCAACCAAAACTGTTACTTTAAATTTTACCAAGAAATTTTTCGATTGAGTTAAGATATTGATACAAGATTTTCAAATCTCTGTCTAAGCGACATTTAGAAAATTCCGAAAAAAAAATATATAACCTGTTATCAAGGGCGTTGAAATAAACGCAAGTATTTACTTAGTACTTACCATTTTCCAAAACTGTGAAAACTATTTGCAATGGATTGGTCAGCTGATGCTTAAATTATTCTGAAATTAAGACATTCGACAAATTTTAATATAAATTACTAAATTACTTAAAAAGATATGAATGATCTAATGTTATAAGACCTCAACCGCTTAATTCGACGCTTGTTACAGTTCCGAAATCATATTTTTTTCAACTAATCACTTCTAAAGGGTGAGATTTATGCTCTTTGGTTTTCCAGTGTACATTTTTTGACAACTCACGCGTGATTCGTAAAATGTGGGAATACCAAAAATGCTCAGTATGGTTAGCCATTTCACAATGAATAGATTCACAAACCAACAGCGCTTGGAAATCTTTTTTTTTTTTTTTTGCCAAATTGGAAGTATAGGACTTGGTTGACATGTGGTTTCAACAAGACGGTGCCACATTCCACACTTTGCTAAACAAATTCTTGGCCTAGATTTAGAGTCGTGGGTAAGACTCCGTACTTTATTACCAGTCCATATGATTCTAACGACAAAAGAGCCCGACTATTTATTTCAAAATATACAACTTGCTGTGTCAACACGAACGAAAAACATAGTTTACCAGCGTGTGAACCTGGCCTAGCTCAGACAAACACTTTTTCAGTAATTTATTTGGCGACCTTTCTAATGTTTAATTAGTGAGTTTAGCCGGCTCTAGGTCCGAAAAAGTTGCGTTTGTTCACTCTGTATAGGCAACCAGCTCTTTTTGGTGGTACAATGCATAAGTGGTTTACAGTTGTGAACAAACGTAACTTTTTCGGACCTAGAGCCAGCTAAACACACTTTTTCATTCAATCTGCCCGCTACTGGAATAACCTGCCGCATAACATTAAAACTATTGGGAACGCAGCGCATTTTAAATCTCAGTCAACTAATCATCTCAAAAGACAAACATAGATTTTATAAAAGGTTTAGAAAAAGTTTAGTATTGTATTACTTTTGTTAGGATTATATTTTGTGTATTTTATATTTCATACTTTTTTATACCCTTGCAAAAGGTACTATAATTTTGCCCAGAAGTTTGCAACACATAGAAATATTCATTTCCGACCCCATAAACTATATATATTCTTGATCGGGGGGACGAGCTGATTCGATTGAGCTTTTTCCGTCCGTCTGTCTGTCTGTCCGTCAGTCTATCCGCCTGTTTCTACGCAAACTAGTCTCTCAGATTGAAAGCTATCGAGCTGAAATTTTGCACAGAGTCTTCTTTTTACTGCACGCTGCAAACATGTCGGAACCGACCGGATCGGATCAATATATCTTATAGCTGTCATAGGAACCATCGGTCGAAAAATGCGTCTTACTGAAAAAAACCTTTTTGTTTTCAATGTAAGCGTCCTAAAACTCGGCCGTTATTAATATTATGTGCTTTCAAACAGATTTGCAAACTTTGGTCCAAGTCGGATGACTCAATCTTATAGCTGCCATAGGACCGATCGGTCGGAAAATGAGTCTTAGTGAAAAAAACGTTTTTGATTTCAAGTAAATCGTTCTTAAGGTCGGTGATTCTTAATGTTAAACGCTTTCAAACTAATATGAAAAAGTTGATCAACATCGGGTGACTATATCTTATGGTTGCCATAGGACCGATCGGTCGAAAATGAGTCTTAGTAAGAAATTTTGTTTGTTTTTTATGTTAGCGTCTTCAAACTCACTGATTACTAGTTCTATATGCTTTCAAATATATTCGCAAAATTTGGTCCAAATCGGATGACTATTTCTTAAGGCTGCCTTATGACTGATCGGTCGGAAATTGAGTCTTAGTGAGAAAAACTTTTTTGTTTTCAAGTAAATCGTTCTTAAACTCGGCGTTTGTTAATTTGATATGTTTTCAAAAAGATTCGCGAAATTTGTTCGAAATCAGATGTTTGTCTGTCGGAAAATGGGTTTTAGTTAGAAAAATGTTTGATTTTTTACTTTTAAACTGTGACATTTCAAAAACTGCTTTGCAAGGGTATAAAAACTTCGGCACAGACGAAGTTAGCTTGGCCTTCACGTTTTTATATATTTTGTATTTTTATTATCTCTTGTAATCTCTCTGTGTTTGTGACCGATGCACTAATTTATAGTAGTTCTGTACCTGTAGCATTGGGATAATACCGAAATAAAAATCAAATAAACCAATTGAGAGGCGAGTTTGGTTAGCAATTAATCACACGTTTTTCGGTTCGAGGTATACAAAAAAACAGTTCAGTTCATAAATTTAAACACTCCATCCACCACCGTTTTCATTTGTGCTTGAAATCAAACTTTTTTTGTCACCCATTCGAAACGTTTTACACTTTGGCTACGCGGCTGACCCGAAGCCGTGATTCCATCTTACCTATGCCTAAGCCTTTGTTAAGCACAAGCACTTAACCATGTCAAGCTCCGATTTATTGCTTCATGAACACTTCACACACGCACATTCTCACTCACCCTGTTAGTCAGCACTTCCTCTGTTAGTTTTCCCGTTTTTGGTACAAAATTGATTGATTTCTGTTGTAGTTGTGTCATAGAACAGGGCTCAGTTCTCCCTCCCCCCCCCCCACTGGCTGATCATAAATAAAAACACTCAGATATTCATGTTGTTTTTTTTTTGTTTTGTTCAGTGAGGGCCTGCGGCAAACGTTGCCAAATACAAATTGTATCACTTAATATTTGTATTTCTGTTACCCCTGCCATGGTGCATGGAGCATGGAGTGGGTGTTGGTCTCTAGCCTGCCGCCTGCCCATTTTGATTCATTTGCCGGCTAAGGCTCGAATGACTCTTGGAATGTGGAACGTTTTGTTGATGATTTGCGTGTTGTTGAATAATTGATGGAATGACAATCTTTCGATGTGTCAGCATTGTTGTCATCGTTGAGTTTTGTTATCAATGAGTAGGCAGCATCATCATCATCTTTCTCCGCCGTCGCGTTGTCATTGTTGACAGCGGGCCATAGTCGTCGTTTGTCGTGTGTGTTTTGAATAATAAGCGCCGAGGTTGCATTATACTTGTAACAGGGAAAGACATGACGGCAAATATTCACATACACACAGCTGGCTTATGAATGATGAGCAGTCAAACAATCAACTTGATATGTCTGCCCCAAAAAGTAGGCCACGATTTTTTTTTTTTGTGAAATTGAAGAGGGCTTGAATTTCAACTAATTTCTCCACTTATTAGTTGCTAATGTTTACCCATTAAACCAGATTAAAGTCATTAATTTTATTTGTGTAAAATCTCAAATTGTCAGTAACCATTAATCAATTCAGGTCATAAAATGAAATCCTTTTAATTTTATGTTTAAAGAACTGTCGTCTGTGTCCTGGTTTAAATCTCAGTTTCCTTTTAGCTATTTTTCTATATTCATTAATTTTAATGATGCTGTCCTGTGCCAAAATATCCTTTTCCTCTACTGGCTTTAAATTCAAATGCTTGTTGTGTATTCATTAACGTGTCTAAAAATTCTGTTTGCATCATTTGCTAAACGCTTTCACTTCGTCTTCTTGGCTGCCTTTGTTTGACTCATTTCCGCAGTGACACACAATTTTTTGTTTTTTTGGGTGTGGGTGTGCACTGAGATGGATGATGGGGCGTAGCTTCCCAGTGTGTGTGTTGATGAATTTCTCTCTTTATCATAATTAGAAGTAAGCACACAATGAAAGCACACATGAGGGCAGCAGAAGGTCTGGTCGTTAGTTTTTCACATGCACTTTTCATTCATTTTGTGTGCAACATGTGGCAAAATATGTTGCCCCAGTTTTTTTTTTCTTGGCTTGCCATTGCATTTGGCTTGGTTCTTTGCCAGCAATTAAGATGATGCGATGAGTAAGTTTTGTGACAAAAAGGAGTCGATTGTTTGTTACTCAGCAGGCTAGTGACCTGATAAATGAATGAATGATAAATTTACAAATTGAAACCGTAACCAAAATCGACACCTTTAACCGCTTAACACTTTAAAATTTGAAACCGAAACCATAACCATAACCGAAAAACCTTTTAGGTTGCATAATTTATTAAGTTAAGGTTTTAAATGATTTTCGTCGAACATTTTTAGCTGAGATATTTCCCAAACTCAGCAATAGATGGCGCCATAGCTTTGACCAATTTGGCTAAAGTGGTTTAATATGTGTCGTTAAGCTACTGCGTAGGGATGGTGCTCGAAGAATGGTGTGACCAATGGTGGACAGGGCTGCCACAGTACTCCCCCTCCAGAGACCATGTGGGAACGAATGATCCAGTTTTGAGTATAGCTGGGATGAATGTATGTCCGGGGTGAGTGAGTTGCGTATAGTTGTCGCTGTGATGATTGTGTCGAAGTTGGGTCGATGAAATTGTTTCGCTGAGTATATGCACCGAGTACAGATTGGAGAAGTTGCGTCGATGGTATCCTCGCGTTGAGGCGTCGATGGTAACCTCGCGTTGAGGCCATTGCTTCGATTGGGGGTCGATAAGCAAGTTCGTTCGATCAGGATTGAAGTTGAAGAGTCAATAGTACTGGGTATTGTACCCCGAGTAGAGAGTTTCGATTGCCACACGTTGTGGACTTTCGTTTGCCACGCGTTGTGGACTTTCGCTTGCCACGCGTTGTGGACTTTCGTGGTGACTCTCGTTAAGGACTTTCGTGGTGAGATTGAGAACTTGTAGGTAGACTCAGGCTGGCATCAATTGTCAAACAAAGAGCGTCTCGAGTCGTCGCATGTTGCTAGTGGTCGGTCAGGTATGGGGATCGTTGTGCATGAACATCGGCGACGACGAAAGATGCGATGAAGATCCGAATTCAGCTGCGCGACGTACTTCCATAAGTATGATCGATCATCTGGCAGGCTGCGTACAATGTAAGATCTGAAAAATTGGTCGGATGCTTGACCAACGTGAGATCGGTTACTTGTAGTTGATGAGTCGGTTGGGCGCACACAAATAGCATGCGTGAGCAGCGGTGTAGGGCAGGCTGGCGATGGACATTTTCATGGGCAGCAGTTGGTGGACAGCCTGACGTGGAATGCATTGGCTGCAGCGGGATGTAGACAGCTGGACGTGCAGGTGCAAGGTCGGCTGGGCGACAGACAGGAGGTCGGCGGACTACATGCGTGGGCAGCAGTCGGTGTCATGCAAGCGAAATGAGCGCTCCAGCATATGCATACATACGTGTTTGTGTGTGTGTAAGTGTGAATGTGTGTACAGGAGGTTTGTCGATGGTGTTTTACAAATTGCAAAAAAAATTCCACTTCCAAAAGTACGAATGAGCGACTCCTGGTTGGAGTGAGGCCTCCTCGATGATCGCCAGCCGTGTGATTTGCACAAAAAAATTGCCGTGCGTACTATGTGTGTGCGCGCTGGTAGATGCTGTCCGTGTGTGTGTGTGAGAACGCGCCAAAATTCGCCTGCAGACGCCGTCAGCATGTATGCTTGTGTGTGTGTGTGTGTGTGCGGTTACGTCGCGGCGTCAGTCGTGTGTGTGTGGAACAAAATGCCCAAAAAACATCGAGATGGCTCCGTTGCCGTTGGTGAGGATCTGGCTGGCTATTGTCGAAACAGCGGTCGTCTTCAGTTAGCGTGTTGCTGTTTGAAATTGCTGATCGGAAGTTGTCTGTCGACATGAATCGCGTTACTGGACGGGTGTGTGTGTGTGAATTTCGTCAGAGATCGATGTTTGGTTTATTGTTTGTGTTCTTTAACTTAGTCGGGGTCACCACTTAAGCTACTACGTTTAATGTGTTACTAACTTTATTGAATATAACTTAAGCTAACAATTATCGTTGAGTCGAACGGAGCGAAACGGGAGCTACCCGCGCTAATCGAAGCCAAGCCAGAAACTGCGCGTCAAGGATGGCGCTTGTGTTGTCGTTCTGCTACTGCGTAGGGATGGTGCTCGAAGAATGGTGTGACCAAAGGTGGCCAGGGCTGCCACACCAATTGCTTGCCAGTTAGTTATATGGCAGCTTTACGATAGATTCATCAGATTTGAATCAAACTCGTCAAAATTGTGTGGAAACCGATTATATTCATAGCTGGAAAGTAAAAAGACGCTACCATTGAAAACAAAAAAGTTCTTCTCACTAGAAAAACTTTTTCGACCGATCGTTCCTATGGCAGCTATATGCTATAGTCAACCGATTGCTATCAAACTTGGCAGAATTGTGTGGTAGCATAGAGTATTGACCAATAACAAGTTTGGGAGCGATAGCACTGAAACAAAAAAGTTTTTCGCACTAAGACTTTTTTTCAGACCTATCTTTTGTATGGCAGCTATACTATATAGTTGGCCGATTTGGATCAAAATTAGCAAAATTGTGTGGTAGCATGTAATCTTGTCCAACAACAAGTTTGGGAGCGACGGCATTGAAAACAAAAAAGTTTTTTTTACTAAGACTTTTTTCAGACCTAACCTTTGTATGGCAGCTATACTATATAGTTGGCCGATTTGGATCAAAATGAGCAACATTGTGCGGTAGCATGTAATATTGGCTAATAACAAGTTTGGGAGCGATGGCATTGAAAACAAAAAAGTTTTTTCTACTAGGACTTTTTTCAGACATACCTGTTGGAATTATGTGAAAGCGTTGAAAACTGATAAATACGAGGTTTGGGGGCGTTTGCATTGAAAACAAAAAAGTTTTTCTCACTAAAACTAGATTTTCGACCGATCGTTTCTATGGCAGCTATATGCTATAGTCATCCGATCCGGGCGGTTCCGACAAATATGCAGCGAATTTGTATCAAAAGGCTTCGTACAAAGTTTGGTTACGATAGCTTTAAAACTGACGGAGGAGATAGCATAGAAACAGACGGACATAACTATATCAACTCAGCTCGTCATGCTGATCAAGAGTGTATATACATTATATGGTCGGATATGCTGCCTTCTATGCGTTACAAACATTTGGACAATATTAATATGCCCTCTACAAGGGTATAAAAAGGCAGTCTAATGTATATATGTGTGAAAAAAAAAATGTTTCTGGCACTCCGTCATCTTGACAGTGAATGGAAGTGAGGAATGAACAATTTTTATTCGATTTTGACTGTTAATAAGTTGGCTTGTGGACACTACTGTTACCTTAACATGTCTGAAGTGCGCAATGCCTCGATCAAAAACAAGTATTTTCCGGGAACTGGTTTTCTTATACCCTACTGTTAACCAGAAATTAAAGATGCCTACGTTTTGATGTGCACACTGGATGGCAAACCATTTTTAGTAGTAAATGACATTAGATTTCGGAAAATCATTAAGACCCCAATTGTCAAAAAGCATGGGATGCGAAAACATGTATCAACCCGCAAAATGTTAGAGATGATGTCATTCGCCAATCAGGCCTTCTTGCAAAGGACATTCAAAACGAGAACGAAGCGAGTATGAGTTAGCCCTTACAAGTTGATGGCTTGACTAACATGGAACGGTCATTTATCAGTAAGAATGTGATATACTCGTCTTAAAAAGGTCACTATATTTTTGTTGCAGGCATAAATATACAATATGTTGTTTTGAGAACATGGGCAACGGAGGAGATGTTTCCGCATCACACGGCCACCCATGCTAAAGACGTTATCATAACATACCATAGTTCTGAGTCGATTTGCGACTGTGACTAAACAGGTATACTCCTGTACCACTGATAAAGGACGCAATATTGTTAAAATGGTGGACGTACAATATGTAGAATTGTTCGATTAATATTGCGTGTCTATTCAAGGGGCTCAGAATGACCGTTACATGGTCCGATTCAAGGGGCATATATGACATATAACTTCATATAGCTTCTCTTACCCAAAATGTAAACTATAATGGAGCTGCAAAAGTGCCAATGTTGATGATGACAATTCAGCTTTCTATTGTTGACTGTTGATGTTCGCCTCGTTGCCTTTTATTGACTGCTTGACTGTCTGTCCCATTTGCCTCCTCCTCCTTTCATTCTCATCATTCTTTGTAATTACGATAATTACAACCAGGATCCGAACCTCTTCGACTGGCACCTTAATGAAGCTGCATTCAATGCATTGCAGTGGTCCAGCTCTCTCCATGTGTAAATGCGATTGGCATTCCTGGTGTCCAAACGGCTCGTTCTGTTTATCCACTTAGCACCAACGCTCGACGTTTCGTGTCGTTAATTGAAATCTTTCCCATTAAGCGCAAGTGTTCCTCCAGCTCGTTATTCGTTGTTATTTATACTTTTTGCCTTTTAATTTTGTTTCATTCTGCACCCACACACACCTTTCATGCGTTTTTTTATTAAAGTTTAATTAAATACCTTTATGAGTGGAAAATATTTTTTAATGAGCTTTTGGCGCCTTTTGTGTAATATATATGTATGTATGCCAGGCCACCCGGCGTATGCGTGTTCTTAACCATTAAAAAACGCGTAAATTGATTGTACACTCGCGCAGGCAACAACAATTTTCGAATAATTGTCCATCCCAGGCGTAAAAGATGCGGCAAGGCGAACGTAAATATATCAGAATTTATGATTGCCCCAAGTGGTTTAATCAGTGAAATATTATTCATCATATGTGCGAGTGTTCAAAATGATGGCTGATTGCAAGCTTAAAACTCAAGAAAAGAACTGACTGACCTGTGTGTGTGGGCCAATTATTTTTCCATTTATTTTTATAAGCCAAAAGTTTACACAACTGCAAGTGGGATTTTTAATTAGAAGAAATTAATTTGTTCCCAGTTATTGGTTTTAAAGTTGAGGCGTCCATAGTAGAAATATGAGAATACGATATAATTGAGAGAAACTCACTCACACACTAGTCCCTGCAGATAAGAACCCAAGTAAAGGTGCGAAAGGCGATCGCTTGGTTACGAATAAGTAAAAAAGTTCTATGGTAAACACACGAAGATAAGGAGTGCCTGTGCAAAGAGAAGCAATTTCCCACAATTATCTACAAACTGTGCTTACAACACACTTAGCCGGGAGACACACCACAATAAGTCTTATTTATTTACCACGATAAGTTAGTTTCCCTATCTGAGCGCCTTCCTATCTGATTTTGTTTCTGCTGATCACGTTTCTTGGCACATGCGCTTTCTAAGTGTGTATCCACAGATCCACAGTAATTGCAATAGATAAGTGGAGTGTATCCGCTCTTGCGTGGATCACCACCAAAAAGACGTTTGACGGTATCCACTATCACAAGGCAATCAAAGTATGCAACTGCTCAGGTGTGCTGACTAACTGAATGATGCACCTAATTAGGTATCGAATGGACTAACAGTGTGTAAAAAAAATTTCCCGATCTCCCATATTCATACTACTAAAGTCAAACACCCAAAGTGAGAGTATGAAAAAAAATTTTGCTACCAAAAAACAAAAAAAAAAACGTGAAGATCGAGCTAATTTTGTCTGTGCCGAAGTTTTTTGTACCCTTGCAAATGCTGTTTATGAAATGTCAGAGTTTAAGAACACTTACAAAAAAATCAAACATTTTTCTAACTAAAACCCATTTTCCAGTCAGATAAACATCTGATTTCGACCAAATTTTGCGAATCTTTTTGAAAACATATCAAATTAACAATCACCGAGTTTAAGAACGATAAAATTTAAAACAAAAAAGTTTTGCTCACTAAGACTCATTTTCGATCGAACGATCGGTCCGAACGATATGTCCTTAAGATATAGTCAACCGATTTCAACCAAATTTGGTGAATATATTTGAAAGCATATAGAATTAGTAATCAGTGAGTTTAACGACGCTAACATTAAAAACAACAAAAATTTCTTACTAAAAACCATTTTTTGACCAATCGGTTCTATGGCCACCATAAGATATAGTCACCCGATGTCGATCAACTTTTTCAAATTAGTTTGAACGCGTTTAGTTTAATTTTAAGAATCACCGACCTTAAGAACGATTTACTTAAAAACAAAAAAGTTTTTTTCACAAAGACCCATTTTCCGACCGATCGGTCCTATGGCAGCTATAAGATATAGTCATCCAATCCGGTCGGTTCTGACATATTAGCAGCGCGCAGTAAAAAGAAGACTCTGTGCAAAATTGCTCAATTGACTCAGTTCCTCGCCCTGATCAAGAATATACACACCTGATCAAAATAAGTAAACACACCAACTCTGACTTTAAGGTAACAGAAAACAGTTTTATTCTTGTTTCAAACTTAAAATTTGTTCTCATTGGTTCTTAAACTAATTGTTTTTAATCAAATAAACTTAATTGTAACACAGAATAATAATATACACTGCTCGCCACTTGAATAGGACACCTCTAAAGTCGATTTTCTGTAGTTAATTGCTGCTAAACCAAGCCATCTAGGAAAATAATTTTTGTTTTTATTATAAAGTTTATTTAAATGTAGTTATTAGACGAAAATTACAAAATTATTCAAAAGTTGTTAGTATACAAAAAACATTGTTAACCAATAAGTAACAAATTTTGGAGTCTTCATTTTGCACCACTTGAATAGGACACTTTATCTAAAAACCATTTAAGAATATTTCAATCCTTTTCAAATAACAATATTACTTAAATAGGAAATTACTAACATGTTTTTAAACCAAAAAAAGTTCTTAATAGTGTGTTGAGCCTCCTTTCTCCAAAACCTCACACATTCGGTCTGGAAGGGATGCATTCAATTTTCCCAAATAATTCAACGATATCGAGCCCCATGCTAATTTGATAGCTGCAATTAGTTCGGGAACGCTCGAATACTGCTGACCTGATCCATATACTTCACGTGTTAGCCATCCCCACACATTCTCAATGATATTCAAGTCCGGTGAATAGGGTGGCCAGTTGAATAACTCCACGTTTTGGCTCGCTATATACGATTTAACAATCCGGGCCGTATGCATAGGGAGACATCATGTTGATAAATCCATTTTAGATTTGCAAAAAGAGTTTGGAAGTGTGGAAAGGCCTCTTTCAATATACCATTACATATAACACAACGCATTCATGGTGGTTGGAATAAATTTAAGCTCACATTCAAGCCATAATAGGAAATGGCCCCCACTACCATAATACCTCCAGCACTGCTGTGCAACTTATCAAGATGGTGTGGTTCTTTTCGAAGATCATGAAAATAGTAGCTGTAGCCATCGGGGCCCTCCAAATTAAACTTTTTTCGTCCGAACGTTGCCACTCCGAAGTCCAGGTGACATGTGCGCGCGCGAAATCAAGGCGTTGTAACTTCCGAGATGGGTTAAGAGGTGGCTTCTTCTTGATTTTTAGTCTCTTCCAAGAGGTGTGTAGCATTATTAATAACACGACGCATGGTTGTCAAACTTGCTTTAACGTTGCATTTTTCCCTTATCTTGGCCAAAGAGTCGTGCGAAGTGGAAGCTTCTCTTAATAAAAGTCGCTTGTCCGCGATGGTGTAAGCACACTGTGGGTGCGGCCCTTCATGTTTTTACCATAATTAGCCTCATTATTTAACAAATTTGTTATGGCGTGACGGCTCACGTCGACTTTATTTGCTATTTTGGCAATCGAAAGGCCAGAATCCTTGTAAGCTTGGATTTTTCCTTTCTCCGACTCAGATAATGAAGTGCCACGCCCCATTTTAATTTTTTTTAATTTTATATACACTTCAATTAAAGCAAAAAGTTTAAGTAAACCAAAATTTGTGTGCACGTGTCAACGATACCAACCAAATAAAATGCATGTTCTATTCAAGTGGCGCAAAAAAAAAAAAAGTGTATAATACAAGAGATCATTTTCAGTGTGATCATAATAATAGGTACACTTCATGTGTTGGTAAGAAAAACAATTTTAATTTCCATTTTGTGTTCTTTTTTTTAGGTAAATTAGTATTTCCTAACTTAGTATCCAGTGTATTCACCTCTATTTTTTGGCCACTACTGCTATTTTTTTGGCATACTATTAATAAGAGCCTGGCAGGTCTCTACTGGTGTCTCATACCACAGTTTTTGGACACCTTTCCATAATTTTTGTTTATTTGAAAATGAATGCTTTGCCAATTTTCTTTTTTAAGTCTCCCCACAAGTTTTCAATGGGGTTAAGGTCGGCGAATTGGCTTGGCAACATCAGAACGTCAACTTTTTGGTCCTCGAAAAATTTAGATAACAGCCTTGATGTGTGTTTAGGATCATTATCTTGCTGAAATACCCAACGTAATGGCATATTTTCCTCAGCATACGGTACCATAACTGTTTCCAATATGGATTTGTACTCTTCAGCATTCATTTTGTTCGTAGTCTGAAAAATTGGACCTACGCCGTACCAGGAGAAGCAACCCCATACCATTATATTGCCACCTCCATGTTTGGCTGTTATTTTTGGAAACCGGAATTGGAATTCCTTTCCATTAGGGCGTCGAACATTCCTTTCACAGTCATTCCCAAACAAATTAATCTTGGTTTCATCGCTCCATAATATGTTCTCCATTTTTTCTCCCCGGTGCATCCTACCCAGTCTTTGTGGTCCCTTGCAAAAGTTTGCCCTCATGGTGATATTTTTTTTGCGCATAAGTGGGAGATAGTTGGAGCACTAACTGAATTCCCAATTTCGGCTGCAATAGCCTTCGATGACTTGAATGGGTCCTTTTTGCTCAAAGTTACTATGTAGAAGTCAAGGGTATCTGTTTTGTTTTTTGTGGCCTTCCACGGGTTTCCTGTCTTGGTTTTCTTTCTAATGCATTTTTAACAAAATTATGAGACCTATTCATTAATTTGGCGATGGCTCGTAAAGATTTGCCTTCTTTTCTCAGACTAAGAACCAATCGAGCTTCTTCTTTAGTACAATGAGAATTTCACCCATTTTTTCTGAAAAAAATAATTATTTAATTCTCTGTATTGACAGGAGCTATACTTAATTTATCTTTAGTTACCAAAAGATCACTGATTACAAAATTATTCACTTGATACTTGTGAGAAACGGAGACTGTACCTATTATTATGATCAGGCGAAATGTGTGGTGGACTCGCAATTTATAGAAAAGCTTTAATATACGGGGCAGCCCCTCTTTTAACGCTTTGTCACAGTGTGGCCAGACATTGACAACAACAAAAAACCAAAAATTAAAAAGCCGTCAACACTCAAAAGTACGAAAAAAACCATCTATAATTAAAAAATTCCGGTGTGTACCTATTAATATGATCAGGTGTGTAAGTACTAAAAGCTCATGATTGACAGAGTCCAAAGCCTTGCTGAAATCAGTATAAACTACTTCAGTTTGCCGCTTATTATTATATACAAGAGTAGTGAATTCTAGTAAATTTGTTGATATAGAGCGATTCTTTAAGGAGCCTTGCTGAGATTTGGATATTACCGAACGACAATAATGTTGTAGTTGGGAAGTTAGGATCTGTTCGAGAAGCTTTGGAATGACCAATAGTTTCGATACACACCTGTAGTTTGATATATTTGACTTGGGAACCTTCTTATGATTAGGAATAATATAAGATTCCTTTCAAAGACTAGGAAAATCTCCCAGTTGAAGAGATAAGTTGAAGTTACATTTGAAGTGATCAAAAAACAAAATTTGTATGCCCGTTCCCCCAAATTCTAACTACTAACGGAAAGTCTTTTTTTTCGCAAGCTATTCTTTCAAACCGAGATTGAAGACAATTGGATGAAAAATATTGCTTGCTTAGCCTATTTTTCACATTGAATTGTTGGTTTTTGGTAAAGTTCCTTCTCCACTTAGTCCTTCTATAAATTAACTAATTAAGTAAAATGAAATTTCGCCTTGTTAGAACAAAGTTAAAAGTGATCTTTGTTTAGTTAATAGGCGGCTGACTGGATGGTGACCATTAAGAAGGCTTAATGAGAAGTACAAGCTTACTTTTTCCCTCTTTCTAACCCTCATAAATCTAACTGACTTTTTCAACATTATTTCAGGGTCAAAACTTTTCCTTTTTTTGCATTATCTAATTAACTTTTGCTCAACACTAAAACAAACAAAAAGGAAATGCCTGTCCAATCAGAATTATTAATGCTGGAAATTAATATTTCAATAGCTCACCAAAACCTCAAGGACGTTGGTTATTTTTATATTTCAACCTTGGCCAAGTTAATAAGCACAGAAACAAGTTAACAAATATACTTCGAGTGCAAACAAAACAAAGCAAAAAAAAAGAAAAAAGGAAAACTTTGTACTATAATAACCGTAAATATTAAAGGTGTCCGACCACATTTTGGTGGCAGGCGTGAAGTAAACTCATAACCGAAATGCAAAACTCAGACATTGAGTTGACCTTAATAAAGTCGACCTTTGTGGTTCAATTTTTCATTCACTTTCTCCTCTTCTCTTTTCTCTCTCTCTCTTACAGAAAATGCTGATGCTGCTGCTGCCATTGTGGGGCATATTTGGTAATAGTCTCCTTGCTGGAGTCGAGGCAAATCTGAGTCTGGGCTTTAAGGCCATCAAAGTGAGTTTGTGAGAATATGAAATGAAAAATGTTTATGATTAACATTAATGCTTTTTTTATAATTATGCATTGCCACATGACCAGCTGCCCAGGCACACAAATCCGGGTAAGATTTAAATTTTTTTTTTAATAAGAATTTTTTTTTTGCTAAATCTTGTTCAGGTTGTGCTTGCTTTAGTTATGAAAGCACAAACCATTCCCACCAATCAATTGACAAGGTAAACGAGATAATCTACCATTATATAGGATCACTTACCTGGTTAGTTCGCCGCACTCTCCCAAATTGGGGTGCTCCTGCAAACAAACAACAACAAAATATGTAAATTTGTGTGCATGCATGTGTGTGTGTATGTATTTGTAGGCAACTTACCAGCGTTGCTCGCAGCGCCAGTGATCCAACAAATTGCCCAACGCATTGATAAAACATTAACAAACACACAAAATCACTTATAAAACAATTATACACTAAAAAAAACAAACAAAATTAACTTTTCTCTGAAAGAAACTCCACTTTTCCCACTTTTTCACATTTCTCTTCCTCTTCCACTCACTCACGATCATGTATACTAATTTCATCATGCTCACGACGTTAACAGCTGCGGGCAAAATGGCTTTCGACTGCGCTGCCGCTGCTACTTTAACAAAATATCTATAGAGAGCACTGTTAAACAAGGCGGCCGATCGCAGATTTTACAAATTGCTTAATGCATGTGATATAACTTTCACAAAATTATTTATTAAAAATTAAACTATACAAAACATAATTGGTGCACATTTTTTCTCTCTCTCTCTCCCCTCTTTTTGTTCAACTCACTCACAACGCCTACACATCAACAGCCAATGGCATTGAGCAACGCTTGCTGCACAAAATCTGTAGAGGGCGCTGTTAAGCTGTTGATCCGTTGAAATTTAAACTTTGGCGCCTGGCTTTATAAATTCAAATCAAAAAGAAACTGCCGCTACAGCCGGGTGGCAAATTCTCATCAAATAGATTACACTTGCGAAAATTGGTGGCATGTTCCACCAAAATGTTAAACAATATTCCCAGTGCGATCCATGATGCAGCAGACCTCCTCAAAACTGCGATCGATTAGAGACCTGCCATTCCATTCGAGAATCTGGAGAAGGAATATGAAATAGAAATCATTAAACACTTGTTTATGACTAACCATAGCTTATTCGAAGTTTTATTCGACAAATAGCTGTAGCAGCTGACCGATTTTGTTAAGGTCAAGGCTGGGTCCTTCGAGCCGGATCATAAGCTGAACCAACAAAATCTGTGAACTTCCAAATTTGAGTCTCAAATACCAAATAAGTTGACTTTAACTCAAAACAAGTACGAAATATTCTCAAATTTTAAGAGAAAAATATGTTCTAAATGTTCTTGAAATAAATAAAGTTCAGCTTGATCGGAGAAAAATTGTGTTTGAAGTGAGAACATTGTACTACAAATGAGAAAACCCGTTACTACGCTGTTTTTAACTACTTTTCTGCTCATCTTGAGTCGAATTTCTCAAAATTTTTCCCCCAGTGTGGGAAAAGTTTGGTTAAAGACCTTTTGCGAGTGGCTTTAAAACGATTTTTATTTAGAGTATTTCGTACCTTGCTTAAGGAAAACATATTTTCTGTTTCCTAAAACGAAATACTGAATCTTTTAAAACTTGAGTTCCTGAATTTGTATTCCTTAATTTTAGCTGTACGGTAAATGCATTTTTTGTGTGTGGTGTAAGACATAACGGGCTATGCGCTGCCCATTGCTATTTTATTTTATTATTAAAATTGATTTTGTTATGAATTTATAAATCCAGGCGCCAAAGTTTAAATTTTAACAGATCATTAGCTTAGCAGCGCCCTCTACAGATTTTGTGCAGCAAGCGTTGCTCAACGCCATTTGCTGTGGGCGGGCGTTGTGAGTGGGTTGAACAAAAAGTGGGAAGAGAGAGGAAAAATGTGTGCAACTATTTTGTTTTGTATTTTCTAAATAAATGATTTGGTGAAAGTTTTATCACCTGCATTGTGCAATTTGTAAAATCTGTGATCGGCTCTCCGTTTAACAGCACTTTCGATAGATTTTGTGTTAAAATTGCACCGGCAGCGCAGTCGATAGCCATTTTGCCAGCAACTGTTAACGTCGTGAGTGAGTGGAAGAGAAAGAGAAAAGTGAAAAAAGTGGAGTTTCTTACAGAGAAAAGCTAATTTTGTTTATTTTTTTTAGTGTCTAATTGTTTTTCAAGTGATTTTGTGTGTTTGTTAATGTTTTATCAATGCTTTGTACAATTCATTGGATCACTGGCGCTGCGAGCAACGCTGGTAAACACACACATACATGCACACAAATTTACATATTTGTTGTTGTTTGTTGGCAGGAGCACCACAATATGTGAGAGTGCGGCGAACTAAACAGGTCAGTGATGCGATCCTACATAACGGTCGATTATCTCGTCTATCTCGTCAATTGATTGGTGGGGAGTGAACAGTCCTACGTATTGAGATCGTTTAAGATTATCATCTCACCTAATGCGCTTGTCTACGTCCTTTTTGATGGGTGTGGGGGGTGGACAATGTCCTACCCGGCGAGTTATTTGGGAGCCAGGTGAACATTGCATCTTGCGACAAGATCTGCGACTTGATTTTCTTTGGACCGATTGACTTTTATTTCCCATTTAACCGTCTACAATTGATATAAAAAGTGATTTTTTAGCAGCTTTCGGATTTGATAAAAAAAAAATACATAAAATTCAGAAAAATGTATGAAATCTTTATTTGAGTCGTTAGAACGATTTATACAATTTAATGTTTAAAAATGATTTCATGTAAATATTGAACGCGGCTTCGTCTGAAATGGTTCATACGCTGTGTCCAATTTTGGCATACTCTCTTCAACATATCGGTCGGTATGTTACGAATAAATTCTTCAATATTGGCTTACAATGCGTCAACTGTTAACATAACATAGCCCCTCAAAAAATAATCTAAAGGCATTTTATCGCACGATCTAGGCGGCCAATTGACCGTCCCCAAACCTGAAATAATCTTTTTACCTAACTCGCCTCTCAATTGGGCCATTGTAACGTGTGCTGTGTGGCATGTGGCACCGTCTTGTTGAAACCACACGTCAGCCAAGTTCAGCTCTTCCATTTTGGGCAAAAAAAGTTTGTAATCATCGCAACGTAGCGCTCTCCATTCACAGTAACGTTCCTGCCTTCGTCATTTTTAAAAAAGTACGGTCCAATGATGCCACCGGCCCATAATCCACACAAAACAGTGCATTTTTCAGGATGCATTGGCAGTTCGTGGCTGCTCTTCACACCAAATAAGTATCCATTCAACCAGAAATGAGCTTTGCGGCTGAACACAAATTTCTGATAAAAGATGTGGATCTTCATTCAACTTCGCCAGCGCCCATTTACCAAAAGTTAGCCGTTGTGGTAGGTCGTGTGGCTTCAATTCTTGCACCAGCTGTGTTTTAAAAGGTTTTATACCCAAATCCTTTCGCAAAATGTTCCACGTAGTAGAGTAACAGAGGCTAAATTGATGCGAACGGCGCCGAATCGATAATTTACGGTAATTCACAACACTGGCGGATACTTTTGGCACTCTACGTATGCCTGTTGGTGGTTTAATATCCAATAATGTAAATTTGGTGCGAGATTTGGTCACATGATTCCAAATAGCCACCTCAGCAGGTTGCCCAAACTGACCATAAAATGGAAGAAGTGCACGATGCACTTACTTAACCGAGCATTAAGCGTTGTTCGTTTGTTAAACTGAACATGTTTGACAGTAAAATGTGAGACAAAAAAAGTGTGACCAAAGTGTAAAAAAAAAAATTGAAATTTAATTTTGCTCGATATTTTTCAAAGGTTGAACATTTATTGGAAATGAACCAATCATGGCATTTATTTATGAAAAACAATTTCGGTCAAATGACCACCACGACTGACTTGGCAGTAGCCCATTCGATCCACCCAATTTTTGAGAACATTTTCAATTGTTTCGGCACGCTTGTCAGCAATAGCAACTCGAATCTCGTTCTACAACTCATCAATTGTTTCAGGATAGTTTGCATAACATTTGTACTTGACCGCTCCCCAAAGATAATAGTCTAACGATGTCAGATCACAGCTTCTTGGCGGCCAATTCACATCTCCATATTTGCTGATTATTCGATTTTCGAAGATAGGGCGCCGAAGATCGATTGTGGCGCCGTCTTGTTGAAACCAAATATCGACCAAGTCTTTCGCTTCAATTTCCTCGAAGAACCCTTCACTTAACATTCATCAATCACGGTCACGGTGGCTCCTTCTTCATTTTCAAAGAAAAATGGACAAAAATCCGCACCAAACAGTAACACATGGTGGGTGCATTGG